>JAUBOD010000972.1:1939109-1971188 GCA_032353885.1 Nothura maculosa | reverse complement strand
GCCATCCAGAGGGACCTGGACAGGCTGGAGAGTTGGGCAGAGAGGAACCTCATGAGGTTCAACAAGGACAAGTGCAGCATCCTGCACCTGCAGAGAAATAACCCCAGGCACCAGTACCGATTAGGGGTTGACCTGCTGGTGAGCAGCTCTGCAGAAAGGAATCTGGGAGTCCTGGTTGACACCAAGTTAACCATGAGGCAGCAATGTGCCCTCAGGGCCAAGGCCAACGGGATCATGGCTACATGAGGAAGAGCGATGCCAGCAGGTGAAGGGAGCAGATGCTGCCCCTCTACTAAGCTCTGGTGAGGCCACACGTGGAGTATTGAGTGCAGTTCTGGACTTCTCAGTATGAGAGGGACATGGAGCTCCTAGAGAGGGTCCAACAGAGAGCAACAAAGATGATTAAGGGACTTGAACATCTCTCGTATGAGGAGAGACCGAGTTGGGCCCATTTAGCTTGGAGAAGACTGCGAGGGGATGGGATCAATTTGTATAAACACCTGAGGGGAGGGTGACAGGATGGGACCAAACTCTTCTTGGTGGTGGCTAGTGACAAGAGAAGGGGTAATGGGTGCAAGCTGCAACACAGGCAGTTGCATCTCCATGTGAGGAGTAACTTTTTCACTGTGAGAGTGACAGAGCCCTGGAACAAGCAGCCTAGGGAGGTTGTGCAGTCTCCTTCTCTGGAGGTCTTCAAAACCCACCTGGATGCCACCCTGTGCCCCATGTTCTGGGTGTTGGGGGCTAGGTGATCTCTAGAGCTAGGGGGTTGGACTAGGTGATCTCTAGAGCTCCCTTCCAACCTCAAACATTCTGTGATTCTATTTTGAGGGAGGTGAAGTGTAGGCCTGGTTCAGAGAACTTACTTACTTATAATTCATGGCACCTGTGATCTATTCTCCTGGACTGCAGTGTGCTGTGGCACTGTGCACCTTACTCATGTACAAAGCCAAATTAGGTAAAGGAATAATTAGGTAATTAGGTCAATGTCTTTGTTCAGTTTTGTTACATGCATCTAATTCTTTATCCTTCCAAAGTTCCTGTGCTCTCAAAAGTCAACAGTGGTTAAATGTATCTCTGGCTGTTAGAGTGAATTAAGCTGCCTTAAAAATAAATAGCTGCTAGGCAAAAGTTAAAGAGAGGCAGAAGTGAACTGGAATCCTTTAAAGGCACATAAGGGGGAAACTGGGAGACCTGTGTTAAGCTCTTTACATGCCCATAAAAATTCCTATGCCTTTTAAGTCAAAAGGGAGAAGTACAGTTGAAATTCAAGCTCCATTAATACTTACTACTTTTCTAACTCCTGCCAGCACTATTCCATTTCACAGCCAGAAGGGAGTGAGAGGCTAAATCAAGTCTGGAACTTTCTTCTGCCTAAATAAGGCTGCCCTGCACCAGCTACTCTCCTGCTTGCTTTTTATGCAGTTGCTGGTGTGGCTGAAACTTCAACTCAGCAATTTTTCAGAGAGGACTGGCATACCGAATCATCCGCACAGGGACTTATTGCTGCTGGCATCTCAAAGGGCAAGAGGAACACATATATGGGCACCTCTTTTCTTAGCAAGTTGGTGGGTGGAAAAATACACAACTGGAAAGAGGCACGAGGAAGGTACAGTTAAAGCATGTAGGAAAGAGAAGTGAAATCCTGTAAATGCTACGTGCAGACTAGCCTGCAGGGAAGACAACTTCAAACAAAACTACAACTCCCCTCAGTCTAGTTTTTCTTATTCCTGAAATAGAGACTGCCTGAGGTGCTGTTAGTGAAATGAAAAGAGGAATTCAAGTCCTTAAGCTTGTCAAAAACACTCTGTCAAAGAATTCCTAGAGAGTTTGCAACTCGAGTGCTTATGTTCTAGAAATAAAGGGTCAGTGGAAAGAGAGCTGGTGCTGAATGTCTCAGGTCTTATGAAGAGACAGCATCTTGTGCTTAGACTTACATGCAGATATGTAACCGAGATAACTGTATATAGTTCAAGATTATAGAATCAGTTCTTTAAAGTAAGATTTGGTGATTAAAAGCCATTAGCAAGCAAGAAAGCAGTGTTTGATTGGTCCCACAAGCTATTCTTTAGAAACTCAAGGCTGTAATTTTGAAAAAAGACTTTTATTTAAGAGTAGTGAAAATGCTGGAAAAAAGTATAAGTTAGTCATTTCACTTGTCAGTATCTAAGAAGCATAAAACGTATTCCTGCAGTTGTACCCAGCAGCTCCGTGGTGTAACAACATGATTTGCAAGTCCATCCCTTCCCTGAGGGAGCTTCAACATGGTTGCAGAGACAGGAGGGCTGCTCCACGCCGCTAGAGCAGCCGCTCGTAGAACAGGAGATAGGCCTGCGCGCTGAGCACCTTGGCCACAGACACGGCTTGCACGTGGGTATCACTAATATGGAACCACTGCCCTTTTACTGGTTCAGCTCCTAAAGCTGCAAAAGAAAATTTAGGAGGCAAAAATATATTAAAAAATACTGAAGTGGACATATCACGGCTCTACAGTAAGAGCTGGTTAAATCCTAACTTAAAGAGCTAGTTCCTTTCTAACACTTACCTTGAGTCAATTCTCCTTGGAGGACAAGCTCAGAAAGGTGACTGTTGATATTTCTCATTTTGGCATAGGCAGTGTAGTGCCCGGATCTCATGGTGCCGCTGTGTTCCACAACTCCATACAGAGAATACAGCACCCTTGTACTCCCCTCGGCCACGTTCTATAGAAGCAGAAGTGCAGGTTTCTCACTGAGCTACAGGATTTTAGCAAGGCTAGAATATAAGCTCCTCCATCTTATCTTTTTTAGTGAAGCACAGAACATTAGTCACCAGACTCATGCAAGTAGCCACAACCACAACCAGTAGGGGATCGGAAAACTAACGTTTTAACATGTAAGTTACAAGATAGCCTGTACTAGCATGTAAAATATAACTGAAACTTGGTAAACATTGGATGAAGGATTCTGCAAAACAGCCTAATTTTGAAAACATTGTAAAATATGGAAGGGGAGAATTTGCTCCCCTACTTTGCCACCACTTACTTTACATTTAACCGAGCAGAAAGGAGCCAGGTCTAACACCTCTGGAAACTTGATATGCCTGTTAACTTTCCGTAGATTAAATCCAGCCTTAACAGGACATAAAGAAAAAAAAAAGCCAGAATGTTAGAATGCAACATATTTAGAACCACGTTTCTCTCATCATTTACTAGATATTTCCTATCAAAGACCTAAGAATCCTAACAAGACACACAAAATCAGTCCTATGATAATATGGACAAAATGGCTTCTGCTTCCCCTCTCTCCCGGCCTCTGTCCCCAGCTCGCTCCAAGTTTCTCTGGCACTGCCCCCCTAAGGTAGCTCTTTAACTCACTCTTCTGGTACCTTAGCAATGGAAGCAGAAATGGAGAAGAACCTCATTAATATCTAAGTAACTACTGTGAAGTCAGGGTAGTTCCTGCTACTCAAATCCTGCAGAATTGTAACATGCCAGGCTGGCTCCATTCACACCGCCAGAACTGAAGGAATTTTTACTTCTACCCCATTCAAATTATACACTGGTATCATGAAAAAAAGAAATAAAAAAGATAAAAGGAAATAGAAGTTGTCTTTTCCTCAGTTGTGTCATAGTCACTTTGAGTATCCTATATATTCCTATTTACTCTGTAAAATTGATTTTCATCTACTGAAGAGCTTATTTTTTCAAGTGTTTTGACTCAATGAGTTGAATGCTTTAAGTTCAGAAAGGCAATACTAATAGTGTCTTCCATACTCATCCCCTTCTTTATTTTTTGAACCCTAAAGCCCTAAAATAAAGATTCCCATAACTTGGAAGCAAAGCTAAGACACCTTTCCTTTGGTGTCTGCAGGTCTAAGGCTCAAGCTGCCTGCCTTCCATTCCCCCTTCCCAGCTTCCCCCTAAGGCTTCTGCTTCCTCTCTCCTCTTACTCCACTGTCCCCTTCACTGCATTTGTTTAGTGATGGCTCTTACCCTGCTCTCAAATGGAAGAGTTCAACAACTGCTACTGGAGCAGCAAGCAATTAATACTTACTTGATAGAGTAAGCAGTAATATCAGCAAATGAATACACTGCAATAATATATTCTCAAAAATAGTATTTCCCAGAAAACCTGCAGAATCTTCTTTCAGTTAAAGCACACACTACCATAATCATAAAAAAACAATGCCTCCCACTCTAAGAAAGAACAGCTTTAGAGAAAATGAAAGCATGTTAACACCAGTTCTGTGTTAAGCCAGAACTATACAGCTATCTACACAGTAAGCTGGCACTATATACATATGTACTTTGGCAGCAATACCCTGTAAATTACCTGTTGAAATCTCTTTAAATGAAGAGTTAAAATTGGAGGAGCAAAAGAAATAAGCATTTGTTTTTTGGCATTTGTATAAATATACTTCTTTTCACCTAAAGAAAACAGAAAGTATCAATTAACATCTAAACAAAAGTTACAGCAAGAAATCAATAGTTTTCAGTATATACAGGATTGCAATGTCACCTGTTCATCTACTAGCACGACTAGGGAACTGAACACTCCCCACTAACAGCATTAGCTGGACAAGAGCTGCCTTCTTGCAGCACCCACATCCCTAATGCACCCGGCAGGCACCATGTGCGAACAGCATCAGAGGGAGCTTTCATCCACGATCTCTACAACTCCCACACTCAGAATCTGTATGGGCTTTTCATGGGCTTTTGAGTAAATATCAACATCCTTCCCTTGCAACTGTTACGGAAATTCTACATTACAGAACAAAAAAAAAAACCCAAATTTGCTAAATAATCACTCTCTACATTCATCCACACAAGGTTTTAGATTGAAAATCCCTAAACCAAAATTATTCCTCTTTTTCAACCCTCTTTCCATCCTGCAGTATCCTCTACTCAAGCTTATAAACCTACTACTCTGCTTGCATAAGAACCTTCTGGTACTAAACTGTGCAAAAGTAACAGGTTTTCACTGTCTGTCCTTTAAATATAAAGTTCTACTGATCTGTGGTTAGGTTGCAAGCTACACAGCTGCTGCCTTGGGTACATAACCTGCCCACCAACCCAGGCGGCAGATAGAGACAGTTTTAGCGTTTTGCGAGATAATTTGTCATACTTTTTAAGTTCTTCTTTGGTCCACAATGTCTTTGTGTACAAACTTCACAGAGGAGTTTATTGGTCTCACTAAGTTTTTCATTACGGGTAAACTGATACAAACAGTGATGGATGGAACTTTCTTCTAAGTTCAGGTCTTCCCTGCTTGCAAGAGTACAAAATGCCGTTTCGGGATCTTCAGTCACCACCTCATGAATCTTTGTTGGAACAGTCTGAAGGTCATCTAAAATATTCATATCAGATTCAGTATTGGCACACAATTGCAGTTTAGAAAAGTCAGTAGCGAGCTCCTCTTCCTCTTCATCATCATCATCTTTCAAAGGTACATTGTCGAGGCCATTGACAAACTTTATAGGAGATTCCAAATCTTCCATAGGGAGATCTGAGTGAGATTCATTTTCCACAAGTTCTTGGTCTGGCTCTCCTGTATTTTCAGGCAACACCTGAACATTTGCACTGTTTTGCTGCATACTTAAGTCTTTCTGCGTTAAGCAGGGATCTTCACCATCATTTGCCAATTCCTCTTCTAGCTTCAGGTCAGGTTTTTCAGAGTAAACTTCTGCCTTTATTTCCTCATTACACTCTGGATCTTCCTCCGATTGCTCAATAGCACAGATGTCTGTCAAATGAAGTACCTTGCCCTGAAGCTTTTGTTGACGACGCTGGTTCTAAAAATAGGAATGTATGATATGTAAGAACGGAAACTTTAAATAGTGTTTAGCATTTTAGACCGTTTCTTATCAAATCTTTACAGTGTGCAATAGTTGTCCAAGCGGAATGAGCAGAAGTGCAAAATTTATGAGTCTGAATTGATGAAATCAGATCACTTAGCAGCTAACAGTAAATTCACCTTTCCTCAAACGTAGTTCTTCACCCTTTTTCTTTGCAGTATCTTTAGAATACAGCTAACACTTTCCCTTATATCTTCCTGATCCTTTTTCATGTCTGTGTTCCTAAGTTTTACGTTACAGGAGAACAGCTATATGATACAACTTAATTCTGCTGCAGACAAGTAACAAATTCCACACGGCTGTGGTGTTAACTTATTTCTAGCAGAGCAGCTTTCAGCAGAACAAGCAACTTCTTATTAGCTGCGACGTATATGCAATCGCTCTGGTCAGACACAAATTTGCATGAGGAAAAACTATAACCTACCCTTTTCTCGGTGGTTCTCCTTCTAAATTGAGGAAGCAAACAAAAAATTTCTTTTACCAGAATTTGCAAATGCTTCATTAATAAAAGAGAAATATTTATCAAAACCAACCTTGGCTTGTTTTTTGGCCTGTTTCTTTGCTTTCTTCTGAAGGTGTTTACTTGTACCAGGGAGCTCATCTCTCTGTTTAACATAACCGTCAGTTTTTTCATCATCATCTTCAGACTCCCTTTCTTTGTTTTTCTTAACATTCCTTTCATTCGTATTTTTGAATTTCTACAAAAAACAAACAACCAAACCCTCAGAACAAGCAGAAAATTAGTTACTCTGCAGAACAACATAATGGCAGTCCAAAGAAAACTGCAGGGATGAGCATGTTATTCAAGGAGTTTTTCAATTCAAGAGGTAACATTTTAGAGACTATAGCCCAAATCTAACCCAATTATAACAACCTAATGCCAACCATTCCAACAGATACCTTACTCCAGAGGGAAACCAAGTAAAATAAATAAAAAAGCATCAACAAGTAAGGCTAACAGGGTCAAATTATAAGCATGTAAAAGAGTAACATTTTCTTTGTATTTAACAAATGTAATTAAAATCTCCAAAGACTAACATTTTACAAAACCAGACATACTTTAAATTGAACTACCTGCCACACATATTGCAATATTTGCTCTTTACAGAAGACACGATGCCCCCTTTGGCTGAGGAGATTTCATTTCCATCTTTAGTCATCAGTGCTTGCATGAACAGTGCTAACGAAAAATTTGAAACTGTATACACACAGATTATCAAAATGAAACACAGGGAACAAGTCTCAACTATTTTGAGTGTCTAGAAAATGATCTACTCTGTTTATTAATAATTGTTCTGACAGTATTATCTACTGTTTATTACTGGTTGACTCTATTCGAGCAACAATTCTTAAGTTTATCCAATGTTCTGAAAGCATTAATCCTCTCAACGCATAAAAATTGAATGGAAGTAATTAAAATGTAAAGCATTTAAGCATATGATGGGCAACCCATCAGTGTCATCCAATTTAATTCAGATATACACAGTGAAGATGAATTCAAAACACTATTCTTTACAACTTGATCTTTTATTGTGCTAAGACAATATTGGAATTTACAAGATAATCTGACTTTGTTTATGGAATAAACTGACAAAGCAGCAAAATCATCAACACACTATCAGCATCTTCCCAAAGACGTCTTATGAGCCACAATTTACAGGAATGATTACTGAGAAATTCTGGCTCCACATTTTTGTGCAAATTTAAGATATTCATTTTTAAGAGACACTTTAGAATGATACATATAGCCAATCCCTAATAACCATGTAGTTAGGTAGTTTTTATTTTCATATACCAAAACAAGTTAAAAAACAAAAAAGCAAAAAAACATATAGTTTCTTACCTGATCGTCTAGTACTGGAAGTGATAAATCAAGGAAAGACTCATGGACCAAGGACACCTTAAATTAATATTAAATGCATATTAAAGAGTTTTTTTTTTTAAGTGGTAGCTTCCTGTTAGTATATATCTTTTAAAAAAACAACCTTTCTCTGCATTCAATGGATGCATTTATTTGCACGTACAAATACAAAACACAGTTTTAATCTACACTCCTAATCAGCTATCCACGACCTCCAAATCTACTCGTCATATTACCACAGAAATAAGCAATAAATTTTCCACACAGACCAATTTCCCTATGGCTTAGAACATGTACACTCATCTTAGACTGCAGATACCTATCTTGCAGGCCCTATCAAGGACATTAATCTGGCCAACTGACTAAAACTTCATTCTCACGATGAATTATCCTGATAGCTACAGACAAAGTGCACTATTTTCCTTGTAACTCTCCATCATTTGAGTGTGGGAAAGTGGAATAATCTGGAAAAGGAATGAGGGCCCTAGGCAGCATACTGCTGGTAGCTGAACAATTCATCCCCTTTACAATTTGCTGGAGAAGGATCACCAGGAATCCAAGAACGCTTTTTTCCAACAGCCAGCCTGCTCCTGTGGCCCTTTTCTTTGGAGGCCCTTTGGAAGGGACTAGAAGATTAACTTTAGACTATAAGGGAAGAAAGATTCCAGGCAAACTATGCCCCTCTTTAATAAGTATGCAGCTAGACAAAACCTAGAAAGGTATTAATTGAACCCATCTTCTTTAATTGCACTTAATTTCTATATATAGTTCCTTTGACATTCTTCCACAGATTACAAAAATTATATTTCAGATTATTCAAGGACAGCAGTCTACTTACTGTTCTGCATTCCTCGCACATAATTGTACTGGTTAATTCTCCACCAAAGATTCGATCTACGAAGCTTCGTATTCCCTTTTTCTTTTCATATTCTGAGAATTGAAAATAAAATATAAAAGTTAATATTCCATACAATATTTCAGGGATCTACTTGGTTATTCTATACCAAGTATTGTATATTGTACATACTGTATCCTCTGTTTTCATAAGATGTTCAATGGACTATGTTAAGACATTTTTAGTTTCCCCCTAAAGTACAGCAGGATTCTAAGTTCTGTTAGGGGACTTCAAAGTAATGGAGGTGAAAATACATTCCCAGGAGAAGACTGTTTGACTGAACCAATATCTTTACTACTTTCCTAGCTCAAGTGCATTTCTCTATCTTCTCAGAAGAAAACTCTTTCTAGGAAGAGCTCCTATTTTTTTCTTTCACAAGATGGTCAAACAATTGAATCTAAAAAAGATATGTACCAGTATTCGTCAAGATGGGTGCTCTACGAACAAAAATAATTTCCTCAATGAATATTCTCAGTATAGCAGATACTTTTGAACTTAGTTTTGTTCATCTTCGAGCCTGATTGTTGAAAAGTTTACAAATTCTTCCGTTCAATGTTTTTTTTTTTTTAAACACAAATAATTATAGACTATTAGGACTGAGAAAGTCATTACATTCATGTGTTAATACTTTATTTTTTTACATGGCATTTGGATGATGAAACATAGCCCAAACATCTGTTCATGTATAGTCACTATGGAATCAGTTCTCTCTTACTCTCTTCAAGAAAGGAGCTCCACCAAGGTCGGTGAAACCTTTTAAAAAAAACTCTTCAAGATATCTGAGTCATACATTCTGGACACATATTCAAGATATGACAGTAAGTTGTTTGCTTAAATACACGTCCTTTAGTGATAATAGCAATATTACTCTTTGTACTTCAATGATTCTGAGAAGTCTGAATGATCGCAATATTATTTCTTTTACCTTTAATTTTCTTTTTAAGTTCTTCTTCATTTTGCTTGTTAGAGTCAGTCAGCGCCCTCAGTATTCCAGCACTTACTCGCTGAAAGTTTCAAAACAGTTTAGGGAATTGTATGGTAAATACTTAACTCAGTTTTACAAAGAACTCTTTACTGTTTAAGAGAACCAGTAGAAACTTAACAAGTGCTTGTAAAGACACAAAACATGTTCTGTTTGGATATTTAAAAGAGGGAAAAGGGAAAGGGAAAGATAAAGGGACATACAAAACTCAACCTTTCTACTTGATTTTACTAGAAGAGCATAGGAGAAAAAAAAGAAGAGCACATTTGCAACTCACAAAAATATAATCCTCCCCAAATAAAACAAACAATAACAGATGGGTTGTTACATATACTCAAGGTCCACCTCACAAAGCTCTGAAACAAGCACTCACTTGGATTTCTTCTGCTCTCATTCCATCGAGTAAGTAACGAAGCAGCTCCTGACTGTCTTGCTGCTGATAACCTTTAAATCGTATTGCTCTGTTAAAAGAAAAACAGTTGTAAGATATAATTCATCTTAATAGTAGGCAGTCATGCTCAAGACTTTGTCCGTTATGTGTTGCTTTTTTCTATGAAAGCTTCTGAAAATATGAAGTAGTTCTCACTAGGCTTCTTTCATTTAACTTTATTAATTTATATTTGTCCCTTACTCTCTTCTTTCAAAACTTAATAACAGTTATACAATTACTGTGATGTAAACTCAATAAAATTAAAACAAATGCCCTTCTTTTCAAAAACCAGTTTTTTGAAAAAACTTTTCGAAAGTTTTGTTGTTCTTGTTGTTACTTACTCTGATGGGCAATTGAACAGATACTCACTTTTTACAAACCTGAGCAAAAAGTTCCTTAGGAGTGACTATTCCTTTTTTTGTCTCTTGCATTTCTGTCAGGAACTGATACATGGCTAATGTCAGAGGACCAGGCTGATCTAGCTGTATCAGCTGAGGTTCCTGTTTTAAACAAAAGAACATTATTGCACTTTACATTGGTGACAGATCTATCTGGAATACTTTTTTTTCCTAAAACTAAATTCTTCAATTCCTGAAAACATTCTTATAAAACAGGATACACAAAATCCCTAAACAGCAGCAAGTTAACTTGACAAAAACAACCAAAAAAAAAAAAAAAAAGATTTTTCATGATACAGAATCAAAATACTGAGATAAGGATCAGTAATTATTTATTGCTTAAATTTACCACATTGCTCATATATTTTGCTTATGTAACTTCAACTCTGAATTTCCTAGACTTATCGTTCTATCAAAAAAAAGTAACTTCTTAAAATGAACAACCCTTCTTTTCCAGCCAAATTCTGATCTTAATGATACATACAATATCTAAAAGTTAACACTATACACATGCTCCAATTTAATATTATGAATTTAGACAAATGTTAACATGCCAAAACTAACTCAGATTTATCATTTATATCCCTTAAATATTATGTATTTACTTCGGACAACTGATACACATAGTATCAAGTCAGTGTGCTCCCACTTCCAATGAAGTATTGGCTCTAATGAAGTCAATGATTAAGCCCTTACTGAATTTACATCTTGCTCTTGTTAGCTTTTAACTGATTTCAAAAATCTAGAGAGGAAAGTACTGCTTATACTTTAAAACGCTTAAGGAAAAAAAGTCACTATGGTAGTTGAAGCATATATACCATGGAGAACTCGGGCGGCTCTATTTTAATAGTTGCATCAGACATTTTAGCTTCTTTGAGCAGCTCCCTCAGGGCTGGAGTTTGTGATAAATTCTGAAGAAAGAAAGAAAGTTTGGTAACTGGCACAAGCAGAAAGTCAGAGTACTTCCACTTATCATACATTTTCTGGAAATTTTATTAGCAGCAGATTAGTTTCTTCCAAAAACCAGTATGATGAGGTTTACAAAACTTAACTGTTAGAGAATCCTCACCATACGTTACTTTAGCTTACAACAAGCTTACATGTTCTATCCTTCTGCAGACTGACCTTTTGATCCAGTCTATTTACTAGTAGCCATTTGCAAATCAAGAGGTAGCATGCAGTAAATCTATTTCTTTTGATTAAAGCATGATACACGTTACTGACAGAGTTTAGCAAGATGTTTGATAAAGTGGGAATTTTGCTTGAATAAAGCGTATTAGGGCCCAAGGAGCACATGTAAGATTCCATGTAAGATTTAAAACCTACAGAGGGGTGAGTTCATTCTATCTAAACATTTAGTAGCCGAGGCAGACAAGATTGCAATGCGTTACACGCATCCAGTTAACATTTGGCTGTACTTGATTTCTTGTTGCTGAGAAAGATATTTTTGTTTCAACACGCAGTGGTCCTTGAGTATTAATCTCTCATATTCTAAGAAGTCAGCAAGAGTGATGTACCAGGCCATATTTTTATTTACTAAATTAGGTAGTTGGCACGCTCGGATGCGGGCCCTCAAAAATAAGGCAATTGGTTGCATCTTCTCTTAGTACAAGTCAGAACCTGCAGCTTCACTGCCTCACATTCCTCTGGGCCAACTCTGTATTTTTAGCACGAACCTGTCATTCTTGGCAGATAAAAATGCATTCCAGCTGTGTGGCTGTACAGTATAGTATGTTTAAAACTTTTTTTTTGTGCTATTGCTTCTTGCTTCATTTCTTTAATTTAAAAAAGCAGTAACAACCATCATACCTGCATTACTGCATTAAAGAAACATGTATTCCCCAAGTTACTAAGTCCTTTCACAGTCACTTCTGAATTGGTCCTTGAGTGAGAATTCTCTTCTTTGAGCGAGACTTCTTTTTCTTGCTCATTTCTGTTGTCTTTTATTATTTTTTTATTTTCAAGTTGTTTGCTTTCCTGATGTTTTTTAACTGAAATAATAAATAGCATACCATACATTAATTCAGTTAGTAGGAACTGGGCTAGGAAAAAACTTCTTATAGACAGCACAAGTCCTCAAACTTTTAAATTTAAACACATAATTAGAAAATTAGCTTAAAACGAAAACTACTATTTAAGGTTTTTAAAACTGACAGGAGTTAAGATTAACAGAAAAGAAACAAAAAAATTAACACAAAAAAGTGTGAAATAGCATTTCAGATTAGCATATGATTGAAACAGACTATTCAGCCAACAAGTCATTCATGCCAACAATCCTTGAAACTCAGTATGTGTTATTTGAAATTTCATTCCTGTTACAGCATCGTCTACATTAGGGCTTTCCAGAACATCCCTCAGGGCGGCATCTGAGATAACACCCCATGTAACACAGCACTCTTGCGCGGAACAAAACGCAACAAGTCTCCCACTCCCAAAGCCATCTTAGGCTCATTTCATTAATGTAAAAGGCAGAAACCAGGAAACTTCTATTCTTCAAATAGCCATCAAGACAAATTTCTCCAAAATTATCCTTGTGTTTAGCTCAAAGCTTCAGTGACTTGCTTAACAAAACTGTAAGGTAGCACCCCAGGGGCTTTTCACAGTAATTCCTGTACTGCCAGTGTACCAGGCTTCTAACAAAGTTCTTACCAAGTGCAGGCCAATATTAACTTCAAAGCAGAGAAACACTAGCTTAGGAAAAGAAGCAGGATGATACACCATTTTCTGACAGACAAAAATCCAAGGACAACAGATGGAAGACCTGAAACGGGCAATTTTTGCACCCAGGTATTCATCCAGTTCCAGTTCAAACTTGAGCAAATATTGTGCAATATGAAGCTCAAATATTAAGCATATGGAAAGGGAAAGACTAAGCAAAAGAGATCAAAGAGCACGATCCCTTGTCAGAAAAGCTCGGCAGCTTCTTGAAGAAATACTTGAAGACAACTACTGGGAATTGCTAAGTGGTTGCTTTTTCCGAAAAGGAATGTGATTTTACTGTAGATTGTTGTTGGATTTTTTGATAACTATTACTTATTCTGATATGCACATTCTTTTAATTCTTGCAATGGAAATGCTATGTAGAATAACAATTTTGCAGGAAACTTGTGGATTTTTTTATTTCAAATAAATGAAAAAAATTGCAGGTAGATTGCAGGGTGAAAACACTGTTTCAGAGTGCTGAATGCACAGGAGCCACATACGTCAAATGCACGGATTCAGAAGACAGATTTTCCTGTACTTCCAATAGCAAATGTCCTGCCGAGTTGCAGTAGCTGGAGACCTAATTGCTCCAGCTCATGAATTCAAGAACGACTGAAGAAATACTTAGAAATCCAAAACAACAACAACAAAAGCCCAATATAAATTAGAGCAAGAAAACCACACTATCCTTAAGCAAGCAATTTTTAATTTTTCCCTCAAATCATAAGACAGACTAAGTCTTGCTGATAAGTAATTGTGATATTGATAGTGGATTCCTTATTTGCACAACAATCTACCACCATTCCTACATTCCTTCTCCCATTACAAATCTTTTAAGACTGTATCTTTTAATTCCTATTCCTGTATTTTTTTCTGACAAGTTTTAGGGATACAGATTTAACTAGTGAGCTAGGAAGCTACTTACATTTTCAGAATGCTGACAATAATGTGAAGACAGAAATTAGCCTTTTATTCTAACATAAGAAGCTCCAGCAGTTGATTCTCATTTAGCATATAGTCTCCATTTAAAGTACTGTTTGCTGCATTCAAGGTGCTTTCCTCTGGGTATACAACAATGGCTTACCTGTATGTGATGTATTAGTGCAAACTTGTTTTCTAACATAATCCACAGTCTGGCCCAGTCGGGTTGAGGTACTATATGGAACTTCATTATCACACATGTAGCACCTGTCTCCGCCCCAAACCAAAAAGGAAAAACAATTAATTCTAATTCTTAAATAGTTAAAATTGCACATTAATTGCTGGCTTGATGCAGGTCATAACAAAGTTATGTGTTTTCTTTTTCTTTTTAACATTTAGAAGTTTTTATAGAAGAGTTTAATTTATTGCTGATTACAATAATAAAGAGTTAAAATTATGTTTGTTAAGTCATTTCAATAATTGGAGGATGCAATTTAAAAACATGATTTAGATGCTTAGATGCACTTAGATATCTAGGTGGCAAACAAAATAAGTAGGGGAAATTTTGCTAAAATAAAGAAAGTGAAGTATCAGGCCCTAAAGGAAATGACTCATCAGTCTTCGGACTAAAAATAATTGGAGAATTCTAACCATTCAAGTATTTTATTATCTTTGAGCTGGACGAGAAACAAATGTCGTGCTCTATCAATCAGACATGTTCCTACTTGCTCTTTTGCTGCTGGTACCAATCTATTTCTCTTTATGAGCAAAGATAGAGCACAGTGAGACCACTAAGCTCTTTTAGGCAAAACTGCTGGAGAAACTGCACTAAAGGCTGAAATTCTTCCTGTTCATGTACAGGATGAGGAGAGTTACATGGATAAATTTTGCAGTTCTGCCTTATCAGCTCTTTGAAGAGCTCACAAAATAAGAGCACAAATATTTCTGCATTTCAAAACATACCAATTACAGTTGTTAGGCACAAATGCATTTAGCAGATTTCAGGTTTACCAAGAGTTAGACTATATTTCCTAATCTTTAAAACATTGAAGTTTTTTTTCCTGAATCTGTACAATTCTAAGCATTACTTGTAATTTTCACATTTCCTTACGTCTCCTTGAAAAATATGCTTTCCTTTTTAGGAATCCTTGGGTATTTATTTATGGTTAATCTATTTAATTTTAAGAATAAACTGATAACAAATGATTGGGACAACAAATGATAGTTAATTTGACAAGCCATTTTTAGCAAAAAACATTCAGTCTGTCAACAAATTTAATAGAACAAAGCTTTTTTTTTTTTTAGTGATGTATTTGACCAGTGGGGAACTGCAAATATATACAGTAGTATCTGTTGTAATCCTTAAGTAGCGAACACGACTTACTAAGTCTATCCTCTTTGTCTCCAAGTTTAGAACAGCTTCTTTTAACTTCTAAAATACTAGTCAATTTCAATTGCAAGCTATGGAAAGAGTCTAAAAACCTTCAACTTCATTGCATAAATAAGTCCCAATTAAGCTGCCTTTGCTTCTATTTAGTAGCCCATAATGGAACACAGTTCTTAAAGTTTTTGACTCACAGCAGTAGTTTACACACAAGAATTTCTTATACAAATTTGCACAATGAAGAAATTCTCTCCAAAACGAAGTAAAATATCCTTAGTCAATTTCTGTTCATTCACAAGTATTTTGATTGAAAAATGACATAGTTTCAAACAGAAAAAATAAATCATCTCAAAATGGTAACTTTCATGGTAACTGAATTAAAAACAGAAATTCACTTGTTCATTAATAATGATAAATTAATAAAATACTTTCCATTCTTACTTTCAATAAAAATGCTAATTATATACATTTATGCTGCATATATGAGTAATTTTAAAGAAATGCAATTGAGCAGAATGAAAATGATCACGCACAAGACTCCTATTAGGCAGAGTTTACAAAATGAAGGTTTTCCATCTATAATAGGCTATTGTTTTATTGCTTAATATTGGTATATCAATAGAATTTGTGTTGATTGGTCCAGTAATATCATGCGATTTTGCAGTTTTGCTTAATTCTAAATATAGAATAAGTAGTCATTGAGAAAATGAAAATAATCAATTTCTTCACTACACATACATCAGAAAGGAGCTTCTACCAACCTTAAATATTTAGACATGCAAAACAACATATATTTCCATGTGCATTTTGATTTTGCAGAAGCAGTGAAATAGGAAATCTACAATATTCGCTAATTTGTTCGTTTTGATAATTACGGTAACTTTCTATGATATAAATTTTACAAGATAATTATTCAGCAAATCTTAAGGACTGTTGAGATTTTGTGTATGGAAATGCTCATAAATTTCTACAGGACTCCTAAAAATCGTAAATGAACACAAATTATATCCCAGCTTCCATTTTCTTCTAGCTTAGAAGAATACGTCTTAGAGCTGTTGCCTGAGAAACTCACCACACACTCCAGTTGTCCAAACTGAGAACCAAACAATGAGGGTCTGATCTTGGCGTTGTGTAATGCTTTAAGGCATGCTGTTCTTGAGAATTTCTGCCACAGCCCTACAATGTTGATAACCAGAAGTGTCACAAAATCCAGTTGACTAGCAATGAAACATACATAAAATCAGAATATAACACAGTTAATCAGATTTCATTTTAAAACTATGTTAAACTAACTAGGATGAACAGTTAGGTCGCTATATCAAGATGCATTGTATAGAGAGGAAAAAAAAAGTTAATTAAGTGAAGAGTAACTATAAAGTTGCTTGGAGGCTGGACATCTAACTCACATTACAAATTCTGATTTTAACAACCTGAACAGTTAAACAGAACAAAACCAAAATCCTGTTCAGCATGCACAGTTCTAAGTTTAATAAGCCAATGTCAAGCACAGAACTCTATAATGAAAATCCTGAATTAGGATCATAAATAGAAGTATTTATTTTCCTGGTAAAAGACTTCAGACTTTAAGAGGAGAATTAAGTCCTCAAGATGGTGTTTTAGCCTTAAGTCTGCTAAATGCCTTTGTGCCAAGCTTCCAAGTATGGTATTTGCAATTCAGAACAGACCTACTTCCCCACACTAAAGTATAGGAGCGCGTCTATACAGCGCCACCTTCAGACTAAAAACGTAAAATGTAAGAGTTTAATCAGATGCCGTCTTACTCAACTATATCATGAGGCACTGAGAGATATTAAGGCAAAACAACAAAACAAGAGATACCCTATGGCCACATTTTAAACATAACCATATGGAAGGGCTTTCATCAGTCTCCTCAGGTTCCTCTTGCTTCTTGTCCACCTTGCAGTCCTGGCAGACATGCCATTCCACGTTCAGCAGCGCCTTTTTCAGCTGGGTTTGTTCCAGTCCCTTTCGAATGTGCTTGCACACAGGCTCTACAAAACAGAAAGCACGAGGAGGATGTAGATAGCACAAGCATAACCATCTCAAAAGCATGAGGAACAAGCCAGAAGCTAAGATGACCTTTCTAGAGTCAGAAAGACATATTGGAAAACAGCACCAGGAAGAAATTTCAGTATCCATTCACAAACTGGGATTATTGAGGCATCCTTCACTATTGTATTATTAGAAAAGCATCACTCAAATCTACATCTAGCCCAAGAAGCTGTCAGAGCTTTTGTATAAAGAGCTAGCTATCATGCCAGGCCTGCTCAAGCCCTAGGCTTCTATGATTGTGGCACTGTAATTCCAACAAACTCCCCAGGAGCAGTCAGAGCCGCCTATCCTGCTCCCCAGCCACCACCTGCTGGCCTGAAAAGGTGGACATAACCTCGTGTTCCAGCTGAGTGGCCTCAGTAAAGTCACACCACAGACTATGGCAAAGAAGAGCAGTAGAGTTATCACGTTTATGTCTTTGTTACCTTGCTGTCCTACGCCCTAAACAGAGCTACGTCTTCCTGGTCTTGTGTGAACTGCGTCTATTTAACTGACCACTGCTAGAAAAGGTTATGCTGAGAACTGCAATCACACAGTGATGCATTGAAGAAGGTTCCTCTTAAGGGCCTTTTTTTTTTTTTTTCTTTTGATTATTCCATCATTTGAGGGCAAAGAGAAGCTACCTAAAAGGTTAAATCATTTATGTAGAATTCCTGCTTAAAAGGAAATGCATACCCACACTGATTCAACTTCTGCCAAATAACCAGTGCAATTTCTTTTTTTTTGAATGTATTTTTGTCAAGTGCATTTTATTAAGACATGTGGTATCATTAACTTACAATTTCTTTAGAAAAAAAAAAAACTGTTTTCAGTTACAGGTGTAGTAAATATGCCAATACAAAGTCAAATATCTGACAGTGAATACTCACATTTAATTTAAAAAGTGCAGAGTAACTCTAAGTGTTATTTCTTTTAATATGCTTAAAAAAAAAAAAAAATCACTCAGCTCAGATTGGAGAGAACATAATAGCTCCACATATATCTTCGTTGTGTATCATATGCAAGATTACAGTCTCAAAATGACAGATTTTTCTTGGCATGAGCAGAGACTGGTGGAAGTTTTGTACTTAAACTCTTAATTCTGATCTAGATTATAGATTTCTACTACAGTAGAATGGTAGCTGAAAAAGCTCAGTAGTGTATTTAGAGTTTAGTTGCAGCACTGTTTAAGCCTTTTTTCTTTTCCTTTTTTTTTTTTTTTAAACCTCTCCAAAGGCACAAGCTTCCTCCACAGCTTCAAAACTATATTCATTTGTAAATAAAGCTCTCTTGGATATTGGCTGCTATTACACAGCCAATGTGAGACTTGATAGGGATTTCTCAAAAGCTGACCTATGCAGCCAACAGAGATGTGAGAAGCTATGAACAGATACACTGGAACTCATCTTTCGCTAGGAGAGAAAGAAAAAAATACCAACAGAAATACCAAGGCAGGCAAGGGTCTCAACTCCATGAAAAAGACAAATGAAGTGAAACAGCATGGGATATAAAAAGCTACCATGAGAAAAGGACAGCCAGGAAAACAAAATAACTAAATTAGCATGGAGCAAGTTATTTGCCCCATGCAGTGCTGTATTCAAGATGGGTGACAGGAAAGTGAGTGGCAGAGTATGTGGCCTGGTAGGAAAGGCTGGAAAAGAGAATCTTACGCAGTACAAGCAAAAACAACAGCTGGAATAACCTGGGTAAACAAGATAGCAGAGCTTCCATGCAGAGGTGAGATACTATCTATCAGTGATTTTCTCTGACAGAGCAAAGGAGAAGGAAGAGAAAGATGGATTAAAGTTCTTTCTTTTCTAAAAATCAAAAAGCACAAAAACTACAGTCATTGAGGAGGTAGGGGTGGAAAACAATGACAACGGAAGGGTCAAGACTGAGTTAGCTGATATTGTAAAAACCAGTGGTTTCTCAGAGATATTTCCATCAGATTCTTTTATTGTTGAAACACAAATCTTCTAAAAGTATAGAGTCTCCAACAGAAATATATTACTTAAACTTCCCATGACAAAAGGCATTTAGCTCTACGAATCCTTTTTACAAAGGGAAATCTTAGAGAACTTAAGATATACACGTCAGTTTGACTAGAGGGGTTTATTATTTTAGAGAAAGTTTAGGAAAGTATCAACACTAAGACTTCCTGGAACATGGAAGTCCCAATTATATAAAGTCAAAACCCTATAAATGAGTTTTCAAAGTCAGTGACTCTTGAAAAGTTCTTCTGATATTAATGAGTTTAACCCATCTCCAAATGAAGTTAAAAGAAACTTTTTTCTTCCTAGGACTAGAGGCTTCTCTGAAGAAACATACCCAGAGTATCCAGAGACTCATCAGCCTGTGCAGTTTTGCCCTTGGTGCGTTTCTTTCCCATGTCTGTGGTCTGCAATTTTCCTTACACAGAACTGAGACCTAGCAAAGAAAAATACAAAGTTAAAATCTCAGTTTCAGTTTTAATTGATGGCAGTTTGACAAGAGATTATTTCTATCACCAATCTGTCTCTTAAACTAACTTGTTTTTATTTTTGAAGTGCATTACACTTTAACATAAAATAACTGAAATTAGAAGAAGCGAGATCACAGCATGAATTAGAAGGGTGAGCAGAGCAGAGCCAGGACCTAAGCTCTTCCTTTGAAGAGCCAGCTACTGCACATATAATGCTTATATCACAAGAGAAGACCCAAAAAAAAAAAAAAAAAAAAAAAAAAGGGCCAATTCCAAAATTTATTTGGCTTATCCATGGAAAATAAACTAGGAAGGCTTAAACCTGCTGATTTGTGTGGTTTTTGCAGGCAGGCCTGACGCTGCTGTCCACACTCCAAGCCAGGTAAACGTGCCAGCACAGCTCTATGTCTGCCTTGCAACATCCACCCTTCCAGAACCACTGCTGAGCTCAGACAATTTCTTAGTGGCAGGACAAGCACAGTAGCACAGCTTCTTGCCTGGGGCTACTGCCACCAATGAACAAGGCTTGACTAGGAAGATCAGAGAGAAACTAGGAGTTTTGACAAGAGGGTTTTGACTTTCTGTGTGAGAAACCCTTCCACGTGGATGCTGTTAAGGAGGCTGCCAAGCTAGTTAGCCATAACAGGTAGGCAACTGCTTCATCAGAATTGGAAGGACCATGCTTAAGAACTTTGCATCATGCACTCAAATGGTTAAAAAAGAAAAAAGAATTGCAGATCATGCATTCTGATAAACCTCTTCTCCTTGAAAAGCTACAGCAGCTGGTCTCGAGCCCAACCACCCAACACCTGCAGAACCCAACTAGCAGCGCAGGAACTGGCGCAGCTGCCGCTCTCCGCCACACCGGGCCTGGACAGACCCGTCCGACAGGCTCCTCTCGGTTGGGCGGCCCATGCGCGGCCCACGCGCGGCCGTGGGGCCGCTGGGCACGGGGACGAGCGGCCCGGCCCCGCAGCGCCCCCGGGTCACGCGAGGACGCGCCCCAAAGGCCCCTCCGCGCTGCAGACCGGGGGGGGCTCCCCGGACCCGGGCGGCGCGGCCCCCTCGGCGCCTCTGCGGGGGGCGGCCCCGGAACGACCCGCCCCGCCTCCCCCCCGCGCTCTCACGGGGTCGCGCACGTGGTCCCGGTGCCGCCGCCCGCGCGTGCCAGCCCCGCCGCGCAGCCTGCCCCGCCCCGCCGCCTTCCCATTGGTCGCGCCGCCCGCCTGGGCCACCCCCCGCCTTTACTGACGGGCGCCGCAGCCAATAGGAAAAGGCGGGCGGCCCGGCCGGAGAGGCGCCTGCCGAGCACGGGCAGGAGCGAGTGTCGCCGCAGGACGGCGGCGGCAGCCGGGACGGTAGAGGCGGGAGCGCCAGCCCCCTCACCTGCTGCCGCCGCGGGGCGACCGTCTTCGCCCCTCATGGCGCCACCTCGGCGGCTTCACCACGGCCCCCAGCAGTTGAGCAACGGCCGCCTGTCTCCTCACGGGTTTCCTGCGCGGTGCATTGTGGGGCGGTGGGAGGGAGCGAATGAGATGAGTGGCGGTGGGTACCTGCGCATGCGCGGCGCTCCCCCCCCCACCTCCCGGCCTCCCCCGCGCATGCGCGTTGCTGACGGCGCCTCGGGGCGCGGGGCTTGAGGCAGCGGCGTGGGGAGGTCGCGAGATGCGGGCGGTGCCGGTGGCTTCTGCGCGTGCGCGGCGCGTGGGTCTGGGCGCGGGGAGCCCAGATGGGACGGGGCGGCCGCGTTCTCCTCCTGCCGGGAAGTAAACGAGGAGCTGGGAATGGCCAGCCGCGAGGATGCGGAAACGCAGGTGTCCGAGCTGGAGCTGCTCTCCAGCATGTTCCCCTACGAGGAGGAGTTCGCTGTGACCGACCAGCTGGCGGTGGCGGAACTGAAGCACTACGCTGAGAGCCCGCGTGCCGAGGTGCCGACCTCCAGCGTGCGGTTTGTGCTGAATGTAAAGGCAGAAGGCCCCGGAGCCTCCATGGTAAACAAACAGAAACCCACAAAACGTCATTGTTGTGGGACCTCTGGTCGGGTTTCAGGGCTTCCTTCAACTTGGGATCCTTTGTTTCCAGGCGGAGTTCTCTATGTGCTGTGCTCTGCCGTTTAAATATCCGGCCGTTCCGCCAGAAATCACTGTGAGGTACGACATTAAAATACAATCACTGCAATTAAATACAAATCACATGAATGTTTAAAAGCCACAGTGTAATACAGAAGTAGGTACAATAGCAAAATCGGTGGGTTTTTTTTTCATGGTGTACAGTCAAATTTAGCCAGATGGAGATGGCAGAATAAAAGCAAATTTGTATGGGTATGATTTCTCTAGTGCCTTCAGCACACAAGTGAGAAAAATGGAAAAAGAATGGAGAAGTTCCTGATTCTGTGCAGAGCGGTCACATAAAAATACCATTCATAGCTCTGATGCTGAGGGACTGTTACCTGGTTGAACATGGCCAGCCTTGAAGGAGTGCAAGGTTGCTCAGGAGCCCTTTTCTTCCCTTATTGCAGTACTGTTACTCCCTAACTACTGTTACTTTTACTGGAATATTTTTATTGTGTATATTTTAGAAAATTACAGATTGATAGCACTATGTGCGGAATAAACAACACACTAGTTTAACGTTTTTGTAGTTAATATGACTTAAGTATCAACAGTAAGTAAAAGCTATGTAAATATGCCTGTATTTTTTTTAAAGAAATTTGAAGTGAAACTGAAAAACATGCTGAACTGTAAGCAAACTGCAACTGCATCCTTATTTTTCTCTAGGTCATCGCTACTAAACCGCTCTCAGCAGATTCGCCTGAACTCTGATCTAAAAGCATACTTGCTGCAAAACTGCAGCGGTGAGCCTTGTGTGTTGAGTGCAAGGCAGTGGGTCCAAGATCATGCAGTTGCTTACATTGACAGAGAGCTTTTATCTTCCTCGGTGACGACATCAGATGCGATGCAGGCAGAAGACATCGTTTTCACTAGATTATGGATCTATAGTCATCATATCTACAACAAGCAAAAAAGAAAGAACATTATCGATTGGGCCAAGGAGCTCTCTCTGTCAGGGTTTTGCATGCCTGGGAAACCAGGTGTTGTTTGTGTAGAAGGTCTGCAGAACAGCTGCGAAGAGTTCTGGTCAAGGTTAGCTTTTCCATTGTATTTAAGTACTATTAGTGGTTAGAACATTTTGGAGTGGATTGGTTTGTTTGTTTGTTCAGTGTATTGTAGCCAGAAGGTGGAAAACTCGTCCCACCTTCCAACCTCCTGTCTGTGCAGGATTTGTCCTTGTCACAGTGTATTTACAACTCTAATAGACCACTCTGCTGTTGGCTACAATGATTAAAATTGCTAATGCAGAGTCCATACGCTTTTGTTTTCTCTGTTTTCAAGTGTATAGCTGTTGTACTCTAATCTTTTTATGTATGTATATTTTATATTGTTTTATGTTCATATTCTGCTCTCAACTCATATTTCTGAATAGCACAAACTAAATGAACATTACTATTTGAAAATACCAGTTATTTTTCATAATCTTTTGCAGTATCTCGTAAAACTTTTTGCATTGTATAGCTAGATACTCATTTCTCCATTTGATTTCAGAATTAGAAGATTAACGTGGAAGAGAATTTTAATTCGTCACAGAGAAGATGTTTCTTTGAAAGGTGGAACATGTGATGAGATTCAGAAACTAAGAAGATTTTCCACGTTGGAAGAAAAGTGTTTTGATGCTCATGGTCCCAGAGGAAACCATATGGATTTGGGGCAGCTGTATCATTTTTTAGAAGAAAAAGGATGTGCTGATATTTTTCAAATGTACTTTGGAGTTGAAGGACATTAGATTGCTACAGGTGGAACTGCCTATGTTTGTTAATTAATCTTTAAAAGAGATTCCATAGCTTTTCTGCAACAGTTGATCAGCGAAGGGATTAGGAATTTTTTTCTTTTTAAGATGAATCCAGTTTTCCATGAAAACGAATACTCAGTGAAATCTTGAATAATGAAAATCACTAAATAAATGCTTTACTATAGCTTTAGATTTTAAAATTAAGAGTATGTACCTAATTTCAAATCTGGAAAAAAAAGTGTTTAATGAACTACTGGGCAGAGTTCCAGATCATGGAATTAGAGCAAATAAAATATCTGCCTTGGGATGAGAGAAAAATTAAGCATAGACATCTCGGGAAAGGAATACTGTTGTTTACGTTATATATTACTCTCTTTGCATACACTACATGAAGACTTTTAGTCACTTTTTTTTTCTCCTTTCTGTCTGAAAGTATATTCTGTCATGATCTGCATTATAAAAAAAACGAAAAGAGGAGGGCAGCTTCCCTAAAGTCTTAGTCATGTGCGTAGTCTCACTAGGTGCTAGGATACCTATTAACAGGTTCAAAGGTTTTTCGTATATAAAAATGTGTACAGGTAAGGAAGATACTGTGGTGCCTTCACTACATTTGCAGCTGAGGAGTCCAGTGTCATGTTTACTCATGTTATAGTAGACACTTATCTAGTATCAGGTTCCTTTACAGTACACTCCAGAACAGCAAAACAGTCCTTACCCTGCTGCATTTACAAATATGCAGTGCTTTAAATTAAAGTGCTAATTTAATGCTACATATGTTCTTGAGTCTGATTTCAACAAATTCATATCCAAGATATGAAGGCTATTTATTTGTTTGTTTCTGTGCTTATAGTTTCTGTATCTAAATCATGTACATATTGTAAAATGCAGATGCTGGTTATTACTGATGTTAATATTGCTGTGTAAACAGTAAACTTCTTACGTTTCAAATTTCAAGTGTGGGCTATGTGAGACACCCCTTGCAGTGTCATTCTGCAGTGATTCTGTTCACCAAGTGCAGTATTGCTTTACCTGAACCTTGCACGAATAATGCAGATTAAGTGAAAGGACCTAAGTCATGCTCGACGCCTTGGTACTTTAAGACATACTGATAGGAACCAAGTTCAAAGATATCGCAGATCATTTTAATGCCATATTTCTCATACAAAATAAATGCATTTTTTGTATTGTCATTAATTGATAAATTCTTATAGGAATAACATTATTTTAAAAAGAGAGTAGCCTTGTAAAAATATGTTGCAAATAAACCCAGCTATGCCTGTGGATTTGTAAGGTAAACACATCTGTGCCTCGAGCATCCTGGAGAGACCTGGCACCACAGGCAGACCAAAGCCCTTCCCAGGTGGTTAATAGCGACACTTGCAGTTGTAGGGAAATACTTTCCTGCCAAAACCACCCTGGCAGCGCCTACATCTGCCCCCTCCGAGGCCTCCGCCCTTTGGGGTGATTTCCCGCTTTCCCCTGCCTCGTACCGGCCTCCGCTCCGCTCCCAGCGGGAGTCACCGGGATTCCTCCCAGCCCTTTCCCGCCACTGGGTTGACTAGCTGTCCCAGCGCCGAGGGCGGTGTCTGCGCCTGCGCGGGCGTCGCGGCGCAGCTGGCCCCTCCCTCCGCGTCTCCCTCCCGGAAGTGCGGCCGGTCGGGAGGCGCCGCGGGCCGCACGCGCGCCCCTCACCGCCATTATGGGCGGCAAGAACAAGCAGCGCACCAAGGGCAACGTGCGGGTGAGCGCGGGCGGCGGGCGGGCTCCCCGGCCCCTGCTCCAGCCCCAGCCCCAGCCAGCGGCTCCTCGCGCCCCTCGGGCCGGGCCCGGCCCTCCTGGCGCCCAGTGGCGAGGCCAGGGCTCGGGTGGCGGCCACAGCTGTAGCTCCGCCACGAATAGTCGTTAGAAAATAAAATAGAAAGAGTGAGGGTGGTTTCCTTTCGCCGTGGGGGTTGTAAGGTTTTCCAAAGACCTGGGCGGGTGGGAAAGCGCCATTGACAAATGGTCAGGGGTGTAAGTTCTGCTGTTTATTTTTAAGGACGTTATGTGTGGTTTTCTGCTTTACGTGGCGTCCTCTCCGTAAAGGAGAATTTTGTGTGAAACGCGTGTGTGGAGAACACCTGCTCTTACCCTTCTTGCCCTCTGTATGTTTGGAGGTGTTTAGGGAACACAGTGGAGCACGTCTGTATACCGAAAATTTCTTAAGCGCAAAAAGTAGTTCACAATACTGTGGTTATATAAATTCTGACTTAGTAATTTTTTATTCCTAGTGACAGTTGTAGATTTTTTTTTCTCTCTTTTTTAGTATTAGTAATTTGCCAGAGTTTATTTCACTCTTGAGTTTTTGAGGTGTCAGGACCCAGGGGCTATGACAGAAAGGCCTGAAACATCAGCCAGTTTTGAGACATTCCTCTAAGCAGTGGCCGTGAAACGTGGAGCCACTTATGTGATTAGCCCAGTTGATTTGACTGGGACGAGCTGTGTGAGGTGCTGAGCTCCAAAACACCAGCTTTAATACTGGTGTGATAGTGCTGAGATATCAAATGTGTGCTGTCTTGCTCTATTATTCTATATGTTGATAGCATCTGTTTGTGATGGTTTTTCTGTCTCCCACTTCTCCATTTTTTTTCCTCCCATCTCCTCCAACGTTAAGGCACACGCCTTGGAAGCTATGTCAGTTTGTTTGCAGTGATGTGGAAAGAGCTGAAAGGAAGAAAAGTAGTGAAGGAGGGTAAAAGGTTTCTTAGATAAGTTGTTCATGTGCAGAAGTATGGCCTTACTATATTTATTCATATGTATGTAAAAGCAGTGTCATTTTCATGATGTAGTCATTCACAGACTAAATGGAATAAGAAAATAGAATACCAATTCAAAATGATTTAAATTTTTTTCAGGTCAAACTTCTATGTGTAGGTAGCCTTTTTTGAAAGTTTTTGTTTTAAATATAACATTATACAATATAAATAAATTCAGTTGTTTCAAATGCATGAAAAGGAATAGTTTAAAGTGACCAAAATAAATAACTGTGCAATGTCTCTGCTTTTCAATCAGCCTTCTAGTAGTGGTCGAGCAGCAGAGCTCCTTGCCAAAGAGCGTGGAACGGTGCCTGGGTTTATAGGCTTTGGGACCTCTCAGAGTGACCTGGGGTACGTTCCTGCAATTCAGGGAGCAGAGGAAATAGACAGCCTCGTGGATGCGGATTTTCGAATGGTCTTGCGGAAACTCTCAAAAAGGGATGTCACAACAAAACTCAAAGTAGGTAAATCCTTTGTCCTCCCTACATTTTTTTATGGAAGAACAATGGATACATTTTTCTTAATAGTGAGAGAATAATATATTAAAGTAGCCAGTTCATTGCAGTAAATTTTCTAGAATGCACCAGCTTCTTTTTGCTTGTATGTTTACATGTCACATAAACCACTTTTAGATGTGAGCAATTGAGAGGGTGTCTTGGAGGACTTATGAAAAGATTCCTCAGGCAGAGCAATCATAAAGAATCTCTAAAAGATGTATTGCATCCTGCTCAGTTGGAAGAAATGATTTGTTGAACATTAAAGTGGCAGGCTGTTGTAAAAGCTGGTAAGGAAACAGAATGCATCTGCTTGGCATTTCTTAAGCCTTTTTTTTTTTTTTTTTTTTTCTTTTTTAAAATTGATTTTAGGCTATGCAAGAATTTGGGACAATGTGCAAGGAAAGAGAAGCAGAAGTTGTTAAGGGTGTACTTCCTTATTGGCCAAGAATTTATTGTAAAATCTCACTAGTAAGTATTAAGATATAAAAATTTAAACTCTTTGCACTACTTTCTGTGAAAATCCTTAAGTGGGTCATATTGATATATTTAGGTCTATCTTTCTGTTGGGTGTCCTGTCTTATTCAACAAAAAAAAAAAGGATTCAAGTTGATAGAAAAGAACATTCCTTGTAGTTAATATGTTTCAGTGTACTATGGTTTTTTTTCTGGAAAAAAACCACAATTGTTGGTACCTGAACTGTATTTTGGGGATTGATATAGCTGCTTGTTAGAGCTTTGTTAATAAAAGCATGACAGAATTTCTTCAAAATAAGTTTTTAATATATATTATGTGTGTGTGTGTATATATATATATATATGTATATATATGTATATATATATGTGGAGAGATAGCGTGTTCACGAAGTAGAAACTGATTAGTTAACATAATTATAAAGATTCTCGAGGAAGAGCTAATAGCTATCCATGCTGATTATTAAATAAATAAAAGTATATTTAGCTAGATAACCTATAATATTCTGACCTGGTATTTTAACCCATATCCAAAATATCTCAGCAGGCTATTGTCGAAGACAGGATATTGGATGAAATGAATCGCTCTTCTGATCCATTAGAGCCATTCCTCATATGTTCTTTAGGAGCCAGGAGTGTAAAAAGTCATGATGCTGTAAATTCATTCAAAAATAATTGAAGGTGGCAAATAAGTGATTTGTGTAGGCTTCTGGATAGTCAGATATTCTCACTGCTGTTAGTCCCGTTTCTTACCAATATTAAAAGACAGCTGTAGTTAGGGATATCAGCAAAGAGCTACAATTTTGGATGTGTGAACTGTATGGAGATGCTGATTTAGGACCTTCCCCTGTATTTGGAGATGACCCTGAAAAACACTCATTTTTCATTTTTCTGCATATTTTCAAATCTCCCTAGCCTGATTTGTTGTAAAAATGCCTGTACTATGAGAGAACTTTTCTCTTTATTTGGAAGACATAAGGATGTAAAGATATACTAAAAGAATTCTTACTTTGCAATACTTGGCATCAAGTAATACCCTTCTTGAGAGAATAAAACCTTCTTTCCCTTTATAAACAGGATCATGATCGCCGTGTCCGAGAAGCAACTCAGCAGTCCTTTGAGCAACTGATTCTTAAAGTAAAGAAGCACTTGGCTCCTTACTTAAAAAGTATCATGGGGTATTGGCTGATTGCTCAATGTGACATTTACTCCCCTGCCGCTTCTGCAGCAAAAGTAGCTTTTGAAAAAGCTTTTCCTTCAAGCAAGCAACCGGAAGCCTTAGCTTTCTGTAAAGATGAAATTCTTAATGTGAGTTTATGCATCTAAACTTGGTCATTATTTTTGTCCTGTTTTGTGCAAGTCCTTCTTATTTTGGCCTGCTTTGTATCACTTTTGAATACAATTTGAAGACTCATTCTGTCTCTAACCTATTCTTAATGGTTAAATTTGAGGATTTTTTTTTTCTTCCCATCACCTGAAACTTCACTGCTACTAAGGTCATGAGAAACTGAGACAAATATATCTCCCCTTTATTTTTTACATGCAATTATACTGAATGGAACATACTTCACGTTCATTCCTATAGTTGTAAATTTTCTTGCTTGCATTTTGGTGTAATGATGTTCAGTCACCAGGTACTATTGTTCATGGATCGAGTAATGATGGTGGTTTGGTTTAGCTGCAGAGATAGAGGGCTAATGAGTTCTGAGCACTGTTTCAGAAAGCCTCTGAGATGTATGTTCATCCAGGCTCAGGCTCCTCTGCCATCGTGTATGAAGCAGAATTCTCTGAGTTTAAAAATATGAAAATCTTGCTGTCCTGTTATGTAGAAACATAACTGCTTTTGCCTCAGTGTGACTTTTTTAATGTTTGGTTATTGTTTGATTTTTTTTTGTTTTTTGTTTTTTGTTTTTTTTGTTCTTGTTTTTCATTTTCTGTAAGCAGCATGTCAGTGCAGGACAGCAGTTTAGGAAGTCTTATAAAGCCTGTGTTCAAACAGTACCACCACTATGTTTAACCTGAGTCAACTCCATTCTGTTTTTGCTTGGTTGCATGTTTAAAAGAGGTTTAGTAATGACTTTATTGAGGTGTAAAGATGTTCCTGAATAATTTGTAGATTTGTATGAGTTGTATGATTTACTTGCAAGCAGTAATATCTCATTAGCTCTTTTTTGTTTCTATTTTTTCCCCTCTCTTGCTAGGTACTTCAAGATCATCTTCTAAAAGAAACACCCGATACACTCAGTGATCCACAGTATGTTGGCCTGCTTTAAAGTATACTTTTAAGTCTTAGTCTGTGTTGGACTATTCTATTGTCTTGGGGTGTAGTTCTTCCAAGAGAAAATAATTGTTTTAAAGAGTCCAGATCACAACTTTCTTTGAGATTTAAGTACAAATTTCTTAAGTTGTTATTGATATCAGATGCATTGCTTTTCTTTCAGCTTTTCCAGATTAGTGTTCATGAATACTTGGGAGACAATATGACTATTTCTAACACTTTTAATGTATTTCTGTAGTACTAGAACCTATGAAAAGTTTATATATCTTGATTTCAAATGGTAACAATGTAAAGAAAGGCAAAAAAGACACCTAAAAGTTTAGTTAGAAGCCCACTGGTTAATTGACAGTTAATTTTATTTGTGTTGTTTTTTTGAGAACTGTGCCCGAGGAAGAAAGAGAAGCCAAATTTTTTCGGATTCTGACCTGTTCCTTGTTAGCTTTAAAGAAGTTTCTTAGCATGTTGCCAAAAAAGGAGATGCATTTACTGGAGGAAAAGTTAATGTCACTTCTATCGCAGAATAAATTTTGGAAATACAGTAAACACAGCATACCACAGGTAACTTACTGTTTTAGTATTGCTCTTTGAGTGGGATGTAGTTAAACATTATATACCGAATCTAAGGAAATATTAATTTATTTTATTCTGCAAGCAAGAATGAGCTTTTGTGCTTCGCTCTATTATGTTTGAAGTGGTCTTCAAATTTCTAGGCCTTAAATGTTTACCTAATCTAAATGTTTACCTATGTGATAAGTACTGTGACTGCGTATTACAGGTGTGTATGGCTTTAAAAGGGGTGTTAAAAAACTACAGACAGTTAAAGAATACTCTAATTTACCTAAAATGTTTATTTTTCTGTGTTTTTCAGGTTCGCTCAGCCTTCTTTGAGGTGACTTCTGCTTTTTGCCAATACCTGCCTGAGCTGGTGCAAGCTGAAGCGCCAAGAGTTTGTCCCGCTGTTCTTCTCAGCATTGATGACAGCGACGCAGTGGTGTGCCCAGCTCTCTGGGAAGCTGCTCTCTTTGCTCTTGCCACAATTGAGGTATCCTGAGAAATGCAAGAGGAGGTCATTTAGTTAAATGTCACACTAAACTCTCACCAAGTGGCAGTATTCTCTGTGTGGAATTAGGCAGAACAGTGTGACTGGATTTTCTGTGATTAACAACATGAACTTCTCTATGCTACACACTCATTTCTTCTCCTTCTCATCCATTCATTTTAATTTTCAAATGTAGTGTATCCGATGTCTGTGAAAATCAGGCTTATTCTGTCAGATTCATCTGAATGTCTTGGATTAAAAATAATTACTAGCCAGTAAAATAATATTTAGAACCTTTCTCTTGGTTAGGAAAGGTTGCAAGAATGGCCATAGTCAGTGTTTGGTTACTTGTTTCCTCTGCTAAGCTAATTCTCAGCCTGATGACCATTTTTGCTTTCAAAATGAAATGCCAGCTTTGATCTACTTAGTGGTAGGCCAAGCAGTGCTTCCTAGATGTTATCTAGGGTGGTATCAAAGTTTAATGTTGCAGATCTGTTCTGTATTACTTGACATAGTGTAACAATTCATGATAAAATAGATTTCTTTTTAATCAATTTGTTATAACTATAGATATCTGGATCTGTGAGAAATCATGTGACAAAAATGTTCAAAGGCAAAAAAAAAAAAAAAAAAAAGTCCTAGGATATTTTGTAAATATTGGCTTTTCTGTACTGAGTTTTGAAGTTTGTGATGCTCCTACACTTAGAATTTAAAAATTGTAACGTATTCTTCATTAAAAAAATACAAGACCAGATGTGATGGTGATTTTAATGAAGCATCCTTAACTGCAGGATCATTAAGATGAAACCTTTAACTGAGGCTTATAAACAAGGAAACTCAATTGTCCTTAAATAATATTGATTTAACGCATTAAATTCTTACAATTCACAAACTGAAATGGGGAAACAGTGTTCTATTTTTTAGAAATACTTGCTTCAGTTGTAAAGTGAGAATATAGAAGGAATGACTGCCTAAGTTCTTCCAGTGAAATAGTGTGCATTTTTTTCCCTGCTCTCAAGGACTGCTGGAGACATGTAAATGCCAGAAAAGGAGTTCTACCAAAGCTGTGGACAGTGCTTCGAGAAGGTGGACGAGGACTAGCTACTGTCATATACCCGAACCTCTTGCCATTCATTAGCAAGGTGCCACCTGGTATTGCAGAGCCAAAGCTGGACTATTTCAGAACATTTTTCAGCTCTGTAATTCAAGGGTATGAATCACAAATTTACGTA
>JAUBOD010000972.1:1917766-1939009 GCA_032353885.1 Nothura maculosa | reverse complement strand
TTGCAGAGCCAAAGCTGGACTATTTCAGAACATTTTTCAGCTCTGTAATTCAAGGGTATGAATCACAAATTTACGTAATTTTCTAAATATATATAGATATATATATATACACACACTTATTTCAGTCTTTTTCATTTGCATTTTTAAATAGGTGTTTGGCTGGAGGATATTGAAATACACATCAATTGTTTATTTTTGGGAAATACTCCATTAAAATATTTGAAAATTAGTCTTTTCTGGATACTTTTAAATAGTTTTAAATGTCTGCATCTGTAGTTAAGTCTTTGCAGCAGTATTCTTTAGCCTTCAACCTTATTTTGAATTTTACTTTTCTTGTCTAAAATATTTTTCTTGTCAAACTTCATTCACTCCATGATAAATTTTAAAGTGAGAGAAGAATTTAGATTTGCATTTTAGTTTTGAATTTACTGTTTGCAGGAACAAATTTTAAAATACTTTAACTTATTATCAAATGCACATAAATGTTTAATTTACACTATATACTTAAAATCATATATAAATTAATGACTAAAATATATGTTCTTTAAAAAACAATTTTGGTTACTATGACAATTAGTAGAGTCCTTGAAGGAGAAAAAGAAAGGCCTACATAAGGATTGTTTTCAAAAAACATATTGAATTTTATTGCAATTAGTTAAGCATTTATAATATCTCCATGAATTTAATGAAGATTAGACCATACACACAAAAATCAATTATTTTAACTCAAATTGATCATGGTGAAGTCTTCTATTTTTCTCTTTTTAAAAATTTTAACTGTATTTCTCATCTGTCTGCAGTTTATTTCATATGGCAGAGGATTAAAAAAGTGATTCTTTCAAACCTCTGCTGTAAGAAGGGAGAGATTTGGCAAATAAGTGAAACAGTAGAGAGTGTACTTATGTGCATGTTTTCTGTATTTATGCAGATTTCTCTGAATCTTAAAACTCGATGCATCAAGTTATTTTATTGTTACATTAAATGCTTGCATTTTCCTGACTTTTTGAACAAGTCCTGTTGAATTTGTTTTGATCTGACATCCCACATTGTTTTCCCGATAAAAGCGACATATTCAAAGTTGCACTCCCACCTTGTAACTGGTTTTCTCAGCAGCCTAAATGAAACATTTGTGTGCCTTGTGTTGCCCCTCAACAGGTTGTCAAGTGAGCGAGCAGTCAGCAGCCATTCAGAAAGTTCAGCAATTATTGCTGCATTTATGGAGTGTCTGCGCTTTGTCTTGCTACAAAAAATGGATGATGAAGATGAGCAGAGACAGATTCATCAAATGCTTATACATGACCAGGTATTCACTAGAAATACTGTATGCCTTTAATAATTAGAAGTTAGAGAAAACTAAGTTCCTGTGACAATTGGTTTATCTATAGAAAGTCTCATTATTTTGTGAAAGTCTCATGATTTTATGAAAAACTGATGTTACTCAAGTTACTCTCAATTTTTCTGAGCTGTAAAATCAGCCCTTTCCAGTGTGAGGTTTTAATTAAATATATATAATATTATCTTATATGTATTATATAATTAAAAGATCATCTTGTATCCCTTTTTTTTAATTATATGTACAAGTGTGAGTAGTCCTGATTTTGGTGTTGTGTTTTTGAATTGCTTCCAGAATGTTTTTTTAAAAATTACATCATTTCCTGGTATTATAAAGAATAAACAGATTATTAATTTCAGTTTGTGTTCTCTAATTGTTTCTTCTCTTTATAGCTAATTCCACTTACGGATGCAGTGCTTAAGGAGCCCAGGTTGCAAAATGGACCATTATTTTATCAACTAGCAGAAACGCTGAGCTCTTGGGAAGCTAAAGCGGAACTCTCCAGCAATAATGGCACAGATGAAACTTTCCAAAAACTCTTATCAGATTTTTGGGACCATCTTTTGAAAATGTGTGAGCTTCATGTTGATACTTTGGATGCCGATGAGAAGTCTTTGCTTGCTATATCTGGTATGCTGGAAATTCTTCAGAATCCAAAGAGTGCTACAAAACCAAACAACAGAAAATCTCTAAAAATCAGATTTACAGATGAGAATGAATCTGAAAAGAACGCAGAAAATGGAAAATTCACGGAAGTGAAAAATAATAGTGACTCTGAAATACAAGCTGAACAGCAACATTATTCGCCTTTAAGGAAAGAACCTTTAGAAAGTTTAGTCTGTCACCTTGCTGAACTGAGCATTGTGTATGTCAATGAACACAAGTCCGAGCGACACTTGAAATTCCTCTCTGCCCTGCTCAACTCTTTCTCTTCCAAAAGAATTTTTCATGTACTTCTAGAGCATGGAAATGGTGCAAGTTGTGCTCAGGCTGTATCCCAGGAAAAGATAAAAGCTCATCGTGAGAATCCATCCTTACAGTTTCTGCATCTGAATTTAATAACGTGGCTGAAAGAAGACTGGAGGAGAGAGACCCATTTTCTTGTCGATATTTTGTACAGTGTGCTTAACTGTTGTAACAGTAGTGATGAAAGGAAAATGATTCTTGATGATTTGACAAAGGTATGACTTATTTTGATAAATTAACCTATTAGCAAAATAAGTAGCTTTTTGGTGTTACGTGATTGGTTTTTATTTTGGGATTGTAGAAGATATTCTACATGAACTTGAGCAAGTTCAGCATAAAGAAGGTAGACTTAGGCTGACATTGTGCTGTTACTGTGAAGGATTATGACATCAATATTTCCTTCTTATACGACAAATCAAAAATAAGAGTTGCTGGTACTAATTTTTTTATGCAGTTTAATTCTATACTAACCATTCGCCCATGGCCAGTTTACACTTTACTCTGAAAGGGAAGACTTTGAAGGCAGACTGTGGTATAATAAAAATAAATCAGCATAACTTTGTTATTAAAGCTTAGAAACTTCTGCTTCCTTCCTGCATAAATTAAAGTTATAAAATAAACAGTGGTATTAAATACTTCAGGAGTTCTTTGAATTGATCAGCTTTCAGTTTTTGTTTTTCTTCCAGATGGATCTGAAATGGATTATCCTTCTCCAGATAATTCAAAAGGTATGTTTTCAAACTGTTATTATTGTTTTGCAGAGTTTTGAGTATTTCTCTCATTTTAGCTTTTAGAATGATGTGTGTTAAGGTAACTTTTCCTTTGATAATGTTATTTTCCATAGTTTGAAAACCTCGTAATAATTTGACTTCAGTCTTTTTTCTAACCACATTTAGATGGGATGATCATCTTAAAAATAAAATACAATATTGAAGAAAGGCAGGAAAATAGACCTAAAGAAAGGCGTTTATACTTTCTATTTTTTTTTTTTAATTAATTTATTATTACTATTATTTTATCTGGACTAGACAGTTTCCTGATGCATTTCTGCTCGTCTAAGCTAGAAAGAAAGGAGTGTGCTAATATATCAAGGGTTTTAGGTTAATCATTTACATTTGTGTCTTCATTCTCCACTGATGATCACTCTGTGTGCTTTTGTTTTTATTAAAAACAGTATATAAGCTTTTACTATACTGATAGATTAGGGATCAATTAGGAACACTTTTGCACATGGGAAACTGAGGGACTGACAGGTGATTAGCTGGAAAGAAATACAAAGTGCTTTACAGGTTTGGGGCAAGAATTCATAGCCCTTGGCTTTTATCCAGTGCGTTGACTGCAGTCTCTTACCTTAATAATGTGTACTTTATAAATCCTCTATTTTAATGATTTTGTTGTTTTTCTAGTTTGTGACCTGCTAGTTTTTTTTTTCCAAAAATTCTGATGCTGTAGTAGTTTTTTTCACGTAACATGGTCATCTAAAAGTTAAACTTTCCAACTTTGAGTTCAGTCATTCTCTGGACTCTATGGTTAGAGAAAATGAAACATAGTCTTTATTTAACATGACTTGTTTCACCCTAAAATCTGACCTAGCTGTACTAAGTTGTGTTCTCTGTTCAAAGAGAAAGGATTTTTTTTGGGGGGGGAGGAGGGGGATTATTATGGACCTGGCACTTGGTTTATGACAGATATGATTCTCATCCTGTTTGTAGAGCTGAAATGTTATTTCTGAGGGCCACATACTAGTATTATGCAGAGTTAAAAATAACAGTTAATAATCTCCAAAGGTTAATAGAATTATTTTCTTATGATTTAGGCATGCTCAAACACAACAAAACTTTCATTAGTCTCTGACTGGCTGAAAGGTGACACACTTGGAGAAAGACTTGTGATATTGGCAGATGATTTGTGTCACCTGGGTCTGAAACCCATTGCGGCATCATCAGAATCATCCTCTTCAGAAAGGTGGACCCTTCTGAGCTTAGTGTTGTCACAACACATTAAAAATGGTGAGTGCGTTTATTCTTTGAGCTTTACAAATGTAAATACTACATTTATACTTTGTGCTTCTGCTGTGTATTTGACTTCACTTTGAAGGAATTCCTTAAGAGCTTCCAGATTACATAACTTGTAACATAAGTGTTTTGTTCTGTTTGTTGTTAAACTGAGCCAATTAACCACATCGAGTTTAATAAATGCAAAATTGCAGTTGTGGCATCACATATTTTTATGTCTGTGCAGCTCGTATAGCAGTGTTTAAAAAAAAAAAAAAAAAAAGAAAGAAAATTTGTGAATATGGAAAACTGCAGATTCTAAGTTAAGCTATAGAAGACTGAGAGGAGATCTCACCAAAGTGTTTAAGTATCGGAAGGGAGGATGTAAAGAGGATGGGGCCAGACTCTTTTCTCTGGTGCCCAGGGATGGTGCCGTTGTTCATCTTGATCCTTCTGAAAAAGGGCACAGTGGAATCAGCAAATATCCAAAGATGACAGGAATGGTTAGAAAAACACAGCACCTTCTCTTTTTGGAGAGGTGAAAATAGACTAGAACTTCAGGCTTACAAAGGAAATGACTGGAGTTGGGATTGTGATTAAGAGCCAAGAAACCCTAATCCATTTGGAGAAAGCAGGTGGGAAGAATTTTCACTTTATCCCTGAAAACACAGGAGCCAGAGGTTGTCTAGCAGATGTTTAGATAGCAGGCTAGGGATACTATTTTGATGCTCATTGCCATTAGATATTGTGATGATTTAGAGCAGTCAGAAAGGAAATAAACACATGTGGAAGATATATATGATTGAGGTAATCACATGCAATAGGCATGATGCAAACTCTGGCTCCCTATTGCTTGACAGAAGTTAGGAAAACACTTGAGGGAAGTGGATCACTCTGCATTTGCACTATTTACCTTTCGTATAGACTCATTTAAATTTTTTTTAGAGAAGCAGTACTTGGCTGTGGGAACCTTTGAGATTTTAGGTAACTGAGTAAAAAAATTGAGATTCACAATAAAACTGTGTTTGCCTTGATTTTTTTTTCTTGCATTCAGGGATGGATTTTTTTTTTTAAACAAGTATGTCAAAGCAAAAATGGTTATTTTGAGCAATGAATTAATCAGAGTATGTCTCATTTATTTTTCCCTCTACAATAGAATCCTTGATTGGTGAAGCTTTTGTTGAAAGAATTATTGATAAACTTCAAGCAGCCTTGTCTAAAGCTAGAGATCTTTCTGAAGCTGGAAATACAGAACCATCAGTGTCCTTCATCTGTGATGTAGCCTCAAGCTTTTTCAGCTCAGTTAAAGGGTGTTTACTGATGCCGTCCTCGGAAGACTTGCTGTTCACTATCTTCCAGCTGTGTGCTCAGAGGCAGGATGCCACACACTTAACAGGTGATTTGGAAAATGAGTTGTATTTCAGACCAAACTTCATGTTGGGGTGTTTTTCCTGTTATTTTATCGAACTCTTAGAGCTTGTCCTGTGGTGGAGCATAAGTTAAGTGGTAGAATTGAGAAAATGACTAAAAATCTCAAGGGAGCCCGTTTTGATTTTGCAGAGCTTTTATCTATTGCTTAAAAAAAAAAAAAAAAAAAAGTAGAATTTCTGATTATCTCTCCCAGGAGGTCACAGAAAACAGGTCACTGGAATCAAGAGGAGGTGATTCCAGTGAATCAGGTGATTCAGGTGCTTTTCACGCCTTGAAAGTGTTAGTTTTTCCAAACACTCTTGCAGTTTGTGACTGATTGTCCTTTGTTGATTTTTTTATAAAGCCCATACAGTTCTATCCTTGGGCTTTATCAGATACCCAGCTTTTTCAGGGCAATTCTCTCTGCCCCCTCCTCCTGCCCGCCTCCCCTCCCAGCTATGTTGCTTCTCATATTATAAACATGAGATTTTGCCTCTGTCCTGTGTGGAAAAGTTCTTGTTAACTATTCTACATCAGAGATAAAACATTTTGGACAGGGGAGGTGGCTTTTTCAGAAAGGAACATAGCATTTCAGAAAGAAGTGGCTTTATCAGAATATGCTTCTCTTAACAACACATTCTAAAGTGTTGTTAAAATAAAGTATTTTGAGCCTTTGAAGCAAGATGTGAATGTTTTATTGTTCTTTCAGTTATACAGAGGTTCAGTTGGAAAAAAATGTATACAGTCACTGTGCTAAAGATACAGATGTTTATTTTGAAACCAATTATATTATGTCAAGTAGCTGTGGCAAATGGAGGTCGTTGCTTCCTCCAGCAGTGCCTTATTTTCAAGCTGACATGCTAATTTATATTCTCTGATGGCAGAAATTGTTATTAATAAGTTGGGAAGATGCAATTGCTAGAGTAGATACAGAGGGAAATGTTGTAGTATTATGAGGAATTATTAAGAGGAATTATTAAGTAATTAAGCAAGTATTAAGTAATTATTAAGCAATTAAGAATTTAAGAGGAAATTTTGTAGCATTATATTAGAATGAAAGGAGAAGAGTATTAATATGAAAACCAGGGCTAGTTTCCAAGAGAGTACCCAAGTTGTGAATGTTCAGTATTTTAAATAGCTTTGGAATTTTAAGAACGACATGGAGACACTGTAATAGATAACTTGAAGCTCAGTCTTTTCTCAAACAAAAGGCTACTTGTATATCAGGATTTATTAAAAATTACAATTCCACCAAAAAAACCTGTGTGTAAGCTCTTGATAGCTTTCATATGTAGCCACATACAAAAGAAATCTGTTATTGCTCTAGTACCTTAGTTTTACACAAGTGTTCACACAATGTTACAGTACATTGTTACTGTACATCTTAAAGTGTAACCTGGGAGTTTATCTGTTCTTGTTTTGTTTTTCCTACAACAGATTTACTTATATGTAAACTGAAGCACACTTGGCTGTCTGGTGTAAATTCACTTGTGCATCAACTTCGGAGTGTGCAGAAACAGAGCACCTTCTTGCATAAATCCGCCATGTGGGTCAAGAATCAAATTCAGTCCCCCTCTTTAGATGTTAAAAGGTAATTGTACGTGTCCACATCATAATATATTGTCATCGTGTCAGTCCAAGGCTTTGCTAGTCTCTTTAGTCAGTGTCTTCATTGTTTAGAGTTCTTTCAGTCTGTCAGGGTGAGAACAGTGGCTTAGAGCACAACTTAGAAAGCTGTACCAAAGGCTTTTAATCAGAGTAAAACACAGCTGCTTGGTGTTACAGGATAGTGCTAAACTGGCTTGCCATGTTTTTATCTTTTCTCAGTCTGCAGATTTTGATCTCTGCAGTTAGTGATTTGTTATCTAAGCTTCTGGAAGCTGAAGGACTGTCTGGATATCTTGTGGGAGCTTATGTTGAACATGTCACACCAAACAAAACTGAATGGGAGAAATTGCGCGAGTCCCTATCCACAGAGGTAGGAAAATAGCAGTTAACTTCCTTTCTGTAGTTGACCTTACCTTTCTTGAAGGCTTGGTTTCTAGATTAATGAATGTGACTAGTTTGTCACAGCACAGCACTGTGATTATGAATTAACATGTCTCACCAGAGGTTGTTTTTAGTTACTTCCCTTGCTGGAAGAGGAGATCTGTGTATTTGTGGCCTCATCAAGTACTACAAAGAAAACCAAATTTTGTCCCTTTTCTGAATGGAGCACCAGCAACTTGCTTCATAATTCAGAAATTTACTAACAGATTATACCTCATAAGGATGGATGTTTTTATGTTTGACTCTAAGTCTTCTATGGTGACAGGTCTCCAGTATTTTTAGAGAAATACGAATTGCTGCCTGTAAATGTTGACATATGTTGGCAAGTGGAGAGGAAGGGAAGGAAATAATGTCCTCTCCTGTCCAACTACCAATGTTCAGTAATCCGAGTATTTCTTTTACCCTGTGTAAGAAATTTGGAGCTCTATAGATGTGTATTTATTTCTCAGTCAGTAGCACAGTTTCCAATTACTTCTGCATTTATTTTGATTTTTTTTTCTTTTATTGCTGGAATTTGACACAAATTGAATTTCAATAAGAATGAATCTTCTTCACATTATGCTTTTGGTGGTAGTTTGATTCTTGTTTTTTTTTTTTTTTAAGTAACTGAATTTTCAATGGATTATAGTGCTTCTACATATCATTAAAATGTCACTTATTGCTCATACTCTTTTTTTATGCACGTATTACAGTGGATGCACAAACCTCTTTTGGAAGGAAGGCTGAGTATGAATTGTGAGCGTTTGGGATCGTATGTTAAGATGTGTGGCACAACTAAACTTCCAGGCCATCTGTGCACTTCAGCCTTATTAAGTAAAATGGTGCTGTTTATGTTGGAAAATGGTGTAGTCCGTGGAAATGATGATGCTGAAAGAATGAAAGTTGACAATATAAGTAAGTTAAAATGGTAAAACTAAAGGACTTTGGTTTTCTCATAGTTAAAATCCAACCAGAATTGATAATTAGTAGCAAACAGTAAAGATTGTGCATATAAATAGCACAAATCATCCTTTGGCCCTGTATCTGTGTATGTTTTATTGCTGTTGGTTTTTTTTTGCTGAAGTATTTGCAGTACATTGGCATCAGTGGGCAATAAGAACTGTATCTTTGCCATCAAATAAGTGTCTTGAGAGTTCTGCCATAACACAAAACTCTTTTGAGGTAGTCATTTTTCTTAATTCCAGCTTTTTTATTTATGGAATGCTCGTATTCAGATTCTTAAATCAGACCTAGCATTATGAAATTAGCAGTTTGCCTCCAAAATCTCATTCTGAAGAGAAGTGTATTTTTGTTATGTAAGTGCTGTTGGAGAAGCATTATGTTAGCTGTTAACTTTTGATTTATTTATTTTTTCTTAATTTAGTTCTTAGTTGCCTTGTCTACAAGAAATAAAAAAGAGAATGGAAACGAGTTAGTCCTTGACAGGCCTCTTGTGTTTTAAAATCTCTTGAACATCTAGGGTTGGTTATTGTAACTTTTTTGTGTATTTTATGATGCTGTAGCAAAGACCAGATCATGCCCTGAAGCACTTGAGTTTGTATGTAAATGTCAACTTAATGTGTAAAAACCTCTGAAACTTTTTGCATGTGCACTAAATACATTCAGCAATATATTTTGTTGTTTAGTTGCAGAACTGCTGTACTCACTGCAATGGGTTGAAGAATTGGAGAATCCTCCTTATTTGCTTCTGGAATACCTTCATATGTTAGAAGAAATGCACATCACATATGAAAAGTTCAGTACACTTAGTAATACAGCTAGCCTTCAGCAAACTATATTTGATAGGTATGTAAGAACAGGAGAAATCTTGATTGAAATAGAGATTACTGAACTGCACCTTAAAATTAGCACTGTATAGAGTATTTAGTGCCACCACAGTTCCTTATGTGTTGAATCTAGATTCATGCAGATGCTTTTGTGGTGACCTGTGCATCTATATGTATTAATCAGGGTCTTTATTCTTGCTTTGAAGGTCAGAGGAACATGGAAGACTGTGGTCCTTAACCATGGCTAAAGTGATTCATAAAGGAAACACTGGGTCATGCGGGATGAAGCAACTTTTTAAAACAAGCGAAAGGTATGTTACTGTAGTCTGTGTAATCTGGTTATGTACATTGCACCTCTTGATGATATTAAATGCTTGTGATTCTGATGAATGGCAGCTGAAGACTGGAGATTTTGTAGTGTGGGTGTATGTAGGTAGTATGTAAAAGTGAAATTCAGTTCATTTTATGCATTTAATTAAATCACAGGCTATTGAATAGTCCTCCTGTGACAGTTATAAAACAAATGACATTTTGCCTAATGGTTAATTTTTGGTAGTGTTTCATTCTTGGTGTTGTGTTTGCGTGAGCAGGTTTCTTCCGTTGACCGAGGGCAGGTTGCACACCCTTCAGTGTCTCTCAGCCTTTTTAACTGAGGAAGAAAAGAAAGAGCTGGTCTTTGACTGCGTGGCCAAACTCATGTCTTGTGTGCAGACAGAGCTCTCCAGCACTGATGGTCAGTTATGCTCTTAAATCAACCCACTTCATTAGGATTTGAGAATATTATTTTGTCATAATGCCTGCCTTTAAGACATCATATGTTTCCTATTAGAAAGGAGTGTTTTTGCAGTTGTTCTCATACATGGGGAGAAGGAGGAGGAGGGTTTACCTAGGCGTTTGGTGTGTTATTAAAGTTGCTTAAGCAACTCTCTGGTTGCTTTATCTGTCTGATCCAGATAACAAAGGTCTAGAAAACTGAAGGATTTTATTTTGTTAAATTTAGATTTACTCTACTTGTTTGCTTTGCGTGACTTAGACACCTGTAGATATATGTAAATATTAAAATTTCAGTTTTTAAAACAGTCTTTTTTAAACAGCTTTTTTAAAAAGTTAGGCTTTGTGGTGTGTGCAAAAATGGAATTGTTTTCATCTGGAGCATCATTATTGTTTTATTTTTAAGATATTTTACTAGGAATTCTTTTGATATTTTAATTATTTTTGAGCGAATCTTCCAGTGCACATGATATAGCACTCTGCTGCACATGCAAAAAAAATTAGGGTGTATTATAACGTTACTTCTTTCATGCAAGGAACATCCTCAGAATTACTTAGCCCAAAGTCTTTCCATACGTTTGGAAGAAGTGCAGTTTATAATACGAAACCTTCCTTCCACTCTCTCATCCTTTCATGCTTTCTTACACATACCCTTATTGACTAGACTATAAAGCTTGGAAGTTGGTTTGTGTTTTTAATAGGGCAGTTCTGAAGTTAAAACTGAGAAAAGATGCCTCTAACAGTTTGAAATTGTGCCAATTCATTCCATCAATGAACAACATTTTCAGAATTGTTCTTTCAAACGGTTGTCTGAAGTATAAACTTCTGAGTATTAGTTCTATGCATTAGTTCAGAGAAATATTGACTCTTTCTGCTGTGGCAGTTTCCCTAGTGCTTGTTCTTGAGATTTAGATTTTAACCGTGTGTGTTTTCATAGAATACCAAATGTGCATAGCTGCATGCTACCTTTTTTAGTAGCATGAACAGTGTTAAATTCTACCAGATATTTACCTGTTTCATCATTTGTTTAAGCCAACAATTAATTGAGTCTAACAACATTGTGGATTTTTTGTTTGGTTGTTCTTATTTTGATTGAATGTAATGTTTCTGATTTAGTGACAGCAACTATGAATGAACTGTTGAAAGAATACTTGGGTAGTATCCAAGCTATGTTAAGATATTAATGTTAAATGCAGATTAAAAGATTCAGTTCATTACCACGCATTCTAGTGTTTGCCTTGTCTTGAAATTTAAACTGACTGCTTATGCATTATTCTTTTTTCACGTTATATTTTTATTATGTTATAGGAGCATTTGGATGTCTTTCGATTTTGAACTGCTGCCTGAATGACAGAAATATTGATTGTGATAATTTACTACCTGGAATACTAAAAATCATAATATCCTGGAAAAATGATAATGAAGACAGCTTTCTCTTTAGCTGGTGGGTGTCACTTTGAAGTAGTCTGACTTTTTTTTCTATTTGATGACTTTTTTTTTCAGTGTTTAAATGTACACTAATTCAAGCAAGTTACCCACTAACTCGAGGAACATTATCTCTTTTTTAGTCTTTTGTAAATTACACCTGACATCTGCTAAATTAATACTAAAATTTTAAGCCTTTTTAAAACAGAATCCCTCACTTTGACATAGCCATTGTTAGGTATTTTAAAAGTCACACTGAAGATAATTGTAGTGCTTGCAGGTGGGGGTATGTAAAGGAAGACTAGGAGACAGATTTTTTTACGTATTCTAAAAGCCACTCAGAACTGATCAACTTTTGTATGTTCTGCTATTCATATTTCTCAAAGTGCATATTGCTCAAGTAAAATGAATAAAACTTCAACTTATTGGGAGATTGTATGTTTGTTTTTAATCTTGGATCTGAAAATGTAACCTAGAAAACTTGACTTTGAGCAACAAGTGAATATCTGAGGTTGCAACATACAAATAAGCAGGTGCTTCTTATGGTATGTTTTATGTTTGCTAAATATTTAGGGCTAGTGGTTAATGTAGCATTCAAACCCTGAAGGTCAGAGTAAGGATAGAAAAAAAGTACATATTGCAGAGAGGATGGTATGAGACTGACTTGTCCTAATGGGAGAAGCAAAGGTACAGAAAAAAATCTTTGTGTTTCTTCGGCATGAAGATATGTAAACATTTGTTGTATTTTTATTGTAGTAATCTGAAGGAAAAAAGTGCTCAGCTGCTTGGCTTCAACATAGAGATGATCCGTTTCGTGCCTTTGTTGCTGAAGTGCTCGATGACTCCTTTGGCTGACAGTGAATGGGACTTCATCATGTGCTCCATGCTGGCTTGGTTAGAGGTAAAGTTAAGCGAGATGATTGGACCAATAAAGATATGGTATCTCAGACCATCTAGATTTTAAATTAGAGTGCTCTCAGTGACCAGGGTAGAAGGATAGACACATCTTTTGGCAAGAGGCAATGAACTTCCGTGGAAAAGCTTTTTGCATAGATTAAGTGCTTGAGAGTATTTTTAATATTTAGTGTTTGTCTCGGACTAACTAAAATGAGGAGGTAGGTTGTGGGAAAGAGATTTGCAGACAGCTACTTGAATAATTCTAGCTTTTATAGTAAAGTGTGGTCAACTTCTTAGTGTGATTTGAAAATACAAGCATGGTGTTGATACATTTCTAATGTTTGAGAGGGGAAAAATGAGGGTGCTTCGTATTGCAGTTTTGGCTCCCTCCAAAAGGTACACATTTCTGTTTGAATCCACTTGGTGGCAGTTTTCTTCTTTCATAAAGGCATACAAGGAAAGCAATCTAGAATTCTAAACCTTGGTGAGATTCAGAAACTCATTATGATCATTTTGGTAAACATACAGATGCTTTTTAAAGTTTATTTTTCCAACTCTAGTTCTAAAATGGTCTTTGCAACAGAGTTTTGTGACACGTTAGACTTTCTATACAGAAGAAGATAAACCAGTCAGAATGTGAAGCAACTTCTGTTTTAAAACAAATTTATAGTGAATATTTTTTTTCCTTCTGCTCCTAGACAACAAGTGAAAACCATTCACTTTATCACATCCCACTCGTGCAAATTTTTGCTTGTGCTAGTTGTGACTTGGCATCTGCCCTTAGTGCTTACTTTGAAGCTGCATCTCCTGAAACCATTGCAAGCCTTCCTGTGAACTTGATCAGTGAATGGAAAGATTTCTTTTCGGAAGGAATTCACAATTTGTTGTTGCCCTTGTTGGTGAAAGTCACAGGCAAGTATGTGGTAACTGACAAGGACAGTAATAGTGAATATATGATACAAGTCACATAGTCTGAAATAACTTGACAGACCATGTTTTTTATTTATAGAAACATTAATATAGTTTATAAAACTCACCTTTCTGAATATTTATAATATGCTGATTAATAATTACACTTAACATTTTGTGACTCTAAAGATATATTCTAAGTGCAGTCTGAGTTGTTGCTAGTTGAGATTGCTTATGCCAATATCCCGAGCATGCTGCATCATAACCTGTCTTTTTCTGTCTTAAATAGGAGAAACCAAAAATGCATCTGAAAGTGGTTTTCAGAACTCTGTGTTGACGTCCTTGGGTGAAGCTCTAACGTACATATCGAAGGACCAATTGTTAAACCACAAACTGCCAGCAAAGTTTGTTGCTGGCCAGAAAACAAATCTTCCAGATAAGCTCCAGACTCTGTTAAATACGTTATCTCCATTACTGCTTTTCCGGGCTAGACCTGTACAGATTTCTGTCTACCACATGTTATATAAGTAAGAATCGACAACTTCCTTACTACTTCCATTTTTTTATTATTATTATTAGTAGTAGTAATATGCTGTGAAGTATGCACTGAAATTGTGTATTGAGCAAAGTGATGCTCCATTATGACAGAAAATCGTTAACTGGGCAACTTGTGTTCTATATCACAGTATATTATCTAAAACTGTGAATATTATGTCCACTTATAAAGTGGGTTTTGTAAGTGATTAGTTCATTAGTGATAACGAAGAGATCATACTATTTAGTAATACTAGCAGAACCAGATCAACACTGGAACGTTTCTTAAGATTGTATATGAGTGCTGAGATAGGGTGTGTAAATAGCTTACACAGATATTTAAGTAACTGTGGTAGAGTTTCACCAAAAAATAAAATAATATTTTCATATATTACAGTAGAACCTCTCATTTCTCATCACTAATTTGATAGAGTGAAGAAAACTATTAGTATTCATGTGAACTTTCTGGTTTCCTTATATCAGAAGATGAAAAGCAGTATGTGCATTTGACTGTTCAAAGTGCAGATTGTAAGGCAACTTACTTGAGGGTTGGATGTCAATGCTGCTATCTCCTTTTATTGTAGAGCCACAAAGATGTGATTGGCAATAGTCCTATCTTGAGATAGAGAATTGAATTTCATCATGATTCATAAAGCTTAAAATGCTCAGAAACAATTAAACGGGGTTATTCAGCTATTGTGGTTTAAGAGATAACTCTGCAGTGGTGGGTATATCTCTTAGTGATTCTGTGTTCTTGTTAAGCAATAAAATAATTATTTCTTATCAATAATATAGACCTGTGTATTACCTGTGTCAACATATGTAGTCAATAAAAGTTAAATCTGTTTTCCTCTCCCTTCCCATCCTCCATCTGTATAGATTAATGCCTGAGTTGCCTGCGTTTGATGATGAAGATCTCAAATCTTACGGTGATGAAGAGGAGGAATCAGCACTGTAAGGATATTTTTATTCCTGTTGGTCTTTAAGGTTTTCTCTATTTTTAATGGCTGTTGTTCATGTCTGTTTTAATGTCTATGTTATAATTTATTTATTTGCTTTTATACTTAGTTAGGTAGCTAAAAATATGCTACACTATGAAGCTGAAGGCCTTTTAATTCAATGCAAAACACAAACCAGACACGTTCAGTGATGAGGAAAATGGTTGTTCTTTAGCTACTTTGTTGGTGTGATTTGATAAACACGGAAGAAAGCAACCGGCACTCCATGGTGTAGGTTAAAGCAGCTCAAACATGGACAAAAGTCATGTTTTTGTGTTAAGTGATGAGCATTCACTTTATACTCATGCTGCAAGGGGTGAAGAGATCAGTTGCCCTCTTGAGGAAAATGAACTATTAAAATCAAGCACTATTATGCAAATCTTGAATCAAATTTCACTACTGTGAACTTTTCCTGTAGTAGAGGACCCTTTTCATCTACTGACATGCTTGTACTTGTAGGATGCTACCAGTAAATTTAAATTGAGTTGATCTTCTGCTGCAATTTTTTGCTTATATAACTTTTTTTCTTAGATCACCTCCCGCGGCTCTTATGTCTGTCCTGGCCACTCAAGAACTCCTGCTAGAGAACATCCTAGAGTGCATTCCCGTTGGGGAATTTGCAGTTATCCAGCCGCTGAGCGATGAGTTCTGCCTTGTTCTGGGATATCTTCTCACTTGGAAGTTAACATTAACTTTCTTCAAAGCAGCTTCTTCTCAGGTAGTTGCTCAGGGTTTTGTTTTTCGTTAATAAGGACTTAAAATTTGAAGTAATGAAGTAATAATGACTTAAGATTTGTTATTAGATGATTCTGTTACTTTTTCAGCAAACCTTCCTGCATTTTCTAATTTTATAATCACTGCAAAAAATTGTAGAAAATTCCATTACTCTCAAACTCATTTGAAATCCCAGGGTCACGCTTTCTTCCCTACACAAGCATATCTGTATCATTTGCAGGGCAAGGTAATTTTACTGCCTCTCAACTATGTTTTGTTTTTACCCCATCAGCTGCGGGTTCTCTACTCACAGTATCTTAGAAGAACTAAAAGCCTGAATAAGCTCCTTTATCACCTGTTCAGGCTAATGCCTGAAAACCCTGTCTTTTCTGGGCCATCTTCTGAAGTTCCAAATAAGGATACGAAAACCTTCTTTACTGAAGAACTCAACTTAAGTGTTAAAGGTTAGTAAAAATGTATTTGATGTTTGTGCATTTGAAATAATTTTGGTATTGTTACAGCTTAAATATACATTTCTTCTTTTTTTTTTTTTTTTTTTTTTTGCATTTTAAATATAAAATTTGCATGTACATACGTAGGAAAACTTTGGACAGTCATTTCCCAAAGGGAACCTCTGCCATAATAGAGCTAGATAAAAATACTTAACACCTAACACCAAATGATCACTATTAGTGATAATGCGTTATTTCTGTATTGTCTGAATTGTGAATATATGCAAAATTTCTGAAATACTAAAGTATGTGGCCTAGCCTAGGACTTATCAGTTGTTTCCAGACTTGTTTTTGATGCTAAGTGGATTTCTTTTAGTTTAATATGTGAATAAAAGTGAAAAATATATTAAGATTTTTCAGAATATTCACAACTTGCTAAAATATCTCTTCTCATCATGCTGTACAGAAGAGCCTGAGTTAACCACATTGACAGAAAATAGGCTGAATTTCTTTATGTGCCTATAGACATGTAAGCAACTATACTGAAATTTCATTTCTTAATTTTGTGTTTGAATAGTTTGGGGAATTACTTACACAACATCCCAAGAGAAAGATGTCCTTTATCTATCTATGCGCTCTCACAGGATATTGAAAACCTTGCATGTGCTCAGAACACCTCTGTATTCCTTCCAAAGTGAACTTATCCTATCTGGAAAATTATTATCGGTTACCAATAGTCCATTTCTAGTGCACTTCTAAATTACAAGAGGACATTCCAGTTTGGAAATGTTAATCCAAAAAATTAAGAATATAAACAGGACTGTGGAGAAAGGCAAAGTTAAATATGGAGTTGGGGTATCAGTTTTAGAAGGGACGTTTATATGGAGTTTTAGTTACCACCGTTAGTTTGTTACCAACATTTTTGTAGGTAGTGTGGAAGAACCAACATTTGTTACTAATGGTATCGTATGTGTCTCAACATCCTTTTTTCTTTCTCAGGGACAGGGCTGCTGTCCTCTCAGATCCCACACCTGGCCTGCTCCGTGTATCACATAACGTTGAAAGACCTGCCAGCCATGGTTAGGCTGTGGTGGAACAGTTGTGAGAAACGGGTCTTCAACGTCGTAGATAAGTTCACAAGCAAGTACGTCAGCAGCGTGCTGTCCTCCCAGGAAATAGCTTCTGTGCAGACTAGCACCCAGTTATTTAATGGCATGACGGTTAGTAAGACTTTGTGTATTCTCTTGGCTTCACCTGAGAACATGCCTTATATGACTGTGTTTTTCATATTTAAAATGACTGAGAATATAGTTCAGCTCGGTATTAGTGTATTAAGTTAATGTTGATACTTACTAATATTCTGTGTTCTGAATAAATCAGAAGAGAGTGATGCTTTTCTTGAATGTTGGAGAAGTTCGGGAGGTAGGTAAAAGATGCTACTATCAATATGCTCTACCCTTTTTGGTAGTTTTGAACTATATAATCAATTACTAGATGGAATGATGCATGGCAGTTTCTGGTTAGATTGCTGATATATGAATGAGCTTTTATTTGCTTTAAGGAAAGTATATTTTTGGTCTGAGAAAATTACATGTGTAGTGAAGTGGTTCGTATATATTAAAAGAACAGACATGATGTAATTCTTTCTTCAGTGGATTACAGAGTTATTACTTTAATAAAACGTTTTTCTCCCACAGGTAAAAGCTCGATCTGCTGCACGAGAAGTCATTGCTACTTATTCAGTGGATGACATATTTATAGAACTAATAATACAGCTTCCATCAAATTACCCACTAGGATCCATAACAGTTGAGAGTGGGAAGAGGGTTGGTGTGGCTGTTCAGCAGTGGCGCAATTGGATGCTGCAGTTGAGCACATATCTTACCCATCAGGTGAGTGTAGAAAAAGCCCTTAATTTTGAAAATAGGAGTCCTGATGATCAAAATATAATCCTACTAATGTAGTATCATTTAGTTCTGTATAGTAACGTGTGTGTATCTCAGATCTCATCAGTAACACTTAGAGCGCTACAGAATTGGTCATTCGTATCTTTTTTTTTCCTCTGGATGGTGAAACAGAGGTAGAACTAGCTGCCTAGTAAGTCATAGTAAGTCACACAAATCAATACATGAAATTCTCTAAAAGACTGGTAATGGTTGTATTTGTATCCTTCATGATTAGGAAAAGAATGAAGAAAACAAGAAATGACACTGCAAATATCACCTTTTAAATGTGATATACATGATGAATCCCTCATTTTTAGTGAGGAATGTTTCATATTTCACTTCATAGTTCTTTTTCTAAAGGTGTATCTGTAGATCACGTGTTGGCTTTGTAAATTACTCACTGCAAAAACCACCTATAATTTTAGTTAGTCTGAAGGTCTTCAGGTATTGGATGTATGGTAGGTAACATTACTGGGCTCTGTTCTCTCTTGTGTTTTTGAGTGCTTTGAGGATATTCAGAAAGGACTCTGATGTTAACAGCTGTTTTTCTCTCTCTTAGAATGGAAGTATTATGGAAGGCTTATCTTTGTGGAAAAATAATGTGGATAAACGTTTTGAAGGTGTTGAAGACTGCATGATCTGTTTCTCAGTCATTCATGGTTCCAACTATTCTCTTCCCAAAAAAGCTTGCAGGACATGCAAGAAAAAGTTTCATTCAGCTTGTTTGGTAAGTACCTAGACTGCATCCATCTGAATAAGTTAAAAAAACAAAACAAAACAAAAAAAACTTATTTAAATACCAATTTTCCATTTTACTGATAGAATTAGATTAAATAAACTTAATGATCTGCAGGGAGTTTGTACTTGACTTTAAGGGCATGGAATGATAAAGGGATTTCTGTACTTTACAGACAATAACTATCCCTTTTCTGTTTACTGAAGCACAAGCCAGTACCTGTGTGTAGCATGTGCACAGGGTGTAGCAACGGTGTCTTGAATGTCTTCTCATTTAGGGGAATTGTAAAAGGCTCTTGCTCTTCAGTAAATTTGATGGTCTTGATATTTAGTGGCTGACTCTATCAAAGTCATCATAAACTTTGCTCATATGGTTAATGAGTAAATCTGGAATGAGATGTTGTGTCATACAACGAAAAATTATTGATGTGTTTAAAAACATTAGTTTTTACTGTCCTAAAATGACACTCACATGGAAATTTATTCTTTTTTTTCCCCTTTTTTAAGAGTAATAAGAAGATTTTAAGATAAAACCAAATTTTTTTATTCAGGTTGTGTTCTTCTGTTAAATGGTCATATTTCTTTTTCAGTACAAATGGTTCACCTCGAGCAACAAATCCACGTGCCCGCTTTGTCGAGAGACGTTCTTCTGAAATAAAATGGTGTTTCTGCTTTCTGTGAGCTGACTCATAAATGAAGAGGAGATGTTAAACTGTATGTTGAAAGAAGTGATTGCTTCTTGGAAATAGTGTCAGTTACTTTGACTTCTTGACTAGTGGGATATGATCTATATTTACCTCTGGACTATTTTGTAAAAGTTTAAAGTTTCTTCTTTGATACAAAGAAATATATAAGAATAATTTATTTTAATTTGTATATTTTTAAGGTTAAGATACATTCAAAATTCAGAAGTAATGCAGGGTTGTGCCTAAAAAGTGGTATTTAAGCCACAACATAGTTGTTGCAAATGTCTTTTATTTTAGCTATATTCAACACGGTGTTATGCACTTAAGTCGGATCATGCATCTTAATTAATTCACATGAATTTACAATAATAGCTGGTATGAAGACTTGAGTTTTTGATTATAGTAAATGTATGTCTATAATAGTCCTCTTACAGAGCAAAAAAAATATTGCTCTTAAGCATTAAGGTTAAGGCATGGAATTAAGGAATTATGTTGAATAAAACCTAAACGTTATCTAAATTAAGATGTTTATACATTAAGCTTACACAGCTTTAGCTGATTTTTTTTTTTTTTTTTTCCCTCAAAACCTCAGCCATCCAACAACCTTAAAACATGAGAATTAAGTAAGCACAGAGGGAACAAAGTCATTCCTGCATGACAGTGCAAAATGCCTACCTATTTACTATAGATAGGCCTTTAAAGAGAAGACTTAGGCACTGATTGATTCATGTGTTATCATTATTTCAGTTAATGTCTGCAGCATCTGCCAAATAAGTCACCACTGAATCTCCACTGTACTTCTGTCCAGTAAGGACTTGTTTAGTAACTGAATATAACAGCTGTATTGGAATTCATTGTTGTCTGCATTTCACTGTTTTTTTTCCTTCACTTTTTTTTTCCTTTTTTTTTTTTTTTTTTTTTAACAGCAGTAGCATGCTAATAAATAGATTCTAAGTTGGATGGCATTATTCTGTTCGAGATTTCTTGGAAAAGTCAATAAAAAGGGAGGAATAAATGAATTTTAGCAGTCTTTGTATTCTCTGAATTAGGTCTTCCTCTGTCTGGCAGACTTTCAGAAATTAATAGCTTAAATGTTCAGATGATATTTTTGCATATGCAATTATCTATACTTCAACATCTGATCTTTAGATGCTTAAGTGTATTCTCAGAATTGGTTACTTTTAAGGAGATGGCTTTAAAACTGTATTTTTTTTAATCTGTCTAGCAGAAGTCATGTACTCAACATAGAATTTGGTTGCTAAAAGGAAATTCCTCTGAAAGAAATGAACGGACACATTAGAACTTGTTTCTAGTTAGTCTTTATCACATACACTGAGGAGCACACTGTGTTGCTTTCGTAACTGCTGATACTAAAACTCTGGAATTGTTTTTCTTCCCTTTTTCAGAAAAGACTTATTGCAAATAACTTCTTTGGTCATCTCTAATTCGCTCCAGGAATAGTGTTGCATTTATGGAAAAGAACAAAGGAAGAGGGGGCCAAGCTTTTTTCGGTGGTGGCCAGTGATAGGACAAGGGGTAATGGGTGCAAGCTAAGCACAGGAGGTTCCACCTCCACATGAAGAGGAACTTCTTTCCTGTGAGGGTGACAGAGCAGTGGCACAGGCTGCCCAGGGAGGTTGTGGAGTCTCCTTCTCTGG
>JAUBOD010000972.1:1895297-1917666 GCA_032353885.1 Nothura maculosa | reverse complement strand
AGATGATCTCTAGAGGTCCCTTCCAACCTTGTAGATTCTGTGATGCTGTGATTCTCTGCTCATGTCCTAGGAGAAAGGAATAGTTTTGCCCTGGCAAAGGGGGAGCATTCATGCAGATAGAAAAATCTCAAAATATTAAAAAAAAAAAGGCTGAAACTTCACCAGGAAGATGTTGGCACCATCACCATCCACTCTTACAGGACCCATCTGTGTTTGTGTGGATTGCATTTTGAATAGCACTTGCACTAAAGTTGCATTCATCAGCATGAGACCTACTGATTCGTGTTTTATTAAGGTATATAAAGATAATTCTCCTTGTCCAAAAGTCCAGTTGTTAGATAGTCCATCAGTGGGTTTTTTCTCCTCTTACTATAATTATTCTGCCCCTTATTATTTATTCTGAAACCATACATGTTGCTGAAGTATTGTGAGAGGTGTTGTGATCAATAGTGCTGCATGACTTTTTTTATTACTTCTTTTTGAACAAGTTCCTTAGTTTTAATTAAGAGCTAGATTAATTAACCCTCTCTTTTCTGAAACTTGCAGTTTTAATGTATTATGTGCTTTGATTGCATCTAAAAATCTTTTGATGCTGTGATGCTTCTGCAGAGCAGCCTTTTGTTGGTCATAGCTGTTAACAAGATAAAACTCCTGGAGTGATTTATCCACCCAGCATTAACACTGTGTGAAAATAAAAGCAAAAAAAACAAAAAGCCCCAAATCTCCAACACAATTCTGCATTAAAGTGAATGGCTGAGCTGAGAACCTCTGTTTGCTCTCAGAACAGTCATCTGAAGTGAACACGGAGGCAGTATGATGCACCCAAGGCTACGTTCTGCTATTCCTTTGCAATAAATTACCCAGTTGCCTACCCTTTTAAATGTCTTGTGTGCTCAGAAACTTTGTTTCTTCCCCTGATCTCTTAGAAGAGCTTCTGGCAGGTTAGCTGTGAGGGAAGAATTTGTAAAGTTTGGAGGCTGTTATGTACAAGAGCAGCATGTTTGTTTCTGAAATCTTAGCTGGACTAGTACGACACTGACAAGAACTGGGCTACAGTCAGGCTGCGGTTCGCAACAACCTGTGAAGGTCTTGGAGAATGTTCTCAGAGAGGGCACTAACCAACGTGAGAACCTCAGGTGGCTCTAGCCTGTTGCTCGGTGCTGCACAGTGTAGAGCAAAGCGCTTTCTAGCAGGACCGGCTGCCTCTATTGGGGCATTTGGAAGAACACTGCTTCTTTCTGCTGTTTAGTTAAATACACTACAGGTAGAGACCAGTCTGTAGAACAGGAAAAACTACAGCAAGTACATTACCTCAGTAAAACACAAATATGCAATACTTTATTTACTTTAAAAAAGCCTTTAATACTGAAGTGAAAACGCCAAAAAATCCCCTTGAGAGAGAGAGGGTGTTTCTCAGTTCGAGCCACAAGTGCCTGATGGCAGGTGAGAGGACAGCTGTGCTTCAGAGAGCAGCTAAAACCTGATTGATGCCCTGATTAAACACACGATACCCAGTTTGAGCAGTCTGGCTGATCAGTAGCCAGGAAGTGCAGGTGCACTTCAGTGTGAAAATCCTGGCTTAAAAAGTGCATTGGACAGCTTTAACATTGTATGTTCAGCTTTCCACACACCCAAGACATAGATCAGGAACAGTTATCAAGACTTCTTGAACTTGAGAACAGTAAGCATTTCTCTTCCTGCTTGCCTGGAAAGTGCTTTTGTGCCTTCTAAGCCATATTTCTTCATTGTTTCCAGAACTTCATCTGTAATTAAATGTGCAGCGTTACAACCCAGGTTCCATTTGAATCACGTATAAATGAAAACTGCTAAAATACTTGCCAAACATAACTTAAAATCTTTGCCTTGCAGCTTCTTTCAGAGAGTATTTTTGTGGAAAGTAGTCTTTTACCAAAAACAAATACACTTTACTTTCTACTGAAGTACTGTGCTTTGGTGTTTGTTTCAAATGTTATCTAGCAGCAAGTAGTTCAGTTATGAAACTATAAGAGAAGCTGAAATTCATCACATCTCTCAAAGCTACCTCATTAGCTGTGAATGAGTAATCTTGAAGTTTGCTTTAAGTAAAGCATTAGATGCAGAGTGCAGAGGCTTTAGGAAACCTACAAAATCTTTTCTCTAAACCTTTCAAGAAGGAAACAGATCTCACTTTCAAATTCAGGTATATAACATTTTCCCCTCCCATTCCTATAACCCCTTTTCTGTGATAAAGGCTTGCTTAGCTAACTATCTCAGAAGAAGAGAAAGAGCAGTAGGGTTTCAGACTTGCAAATAGTCTTGTAGAGCTGTTGGACTTGGGACCTAGCTATTACTGTTTCATCCAGAATAAATTGCAGAGCAGTGAATTTTAAACCTTTACCATGCACAGAATCCTCTTTCATGATGAAGTCCCTCTGGAGATTAATCGCCCTAGTATCTTGAAAGAGGAGCACAACACTCAATAAGGGTGGGGATCATTTATATGAAGTACCCCAAAAATATGAGCAACCAGTAGTGCTCCTGAAGAATTAACACAGAGCAGCTTCTGTGTGAATATTAACACCTGCTGTCAGTCTTAATTGCCTGTTATCACCACAAATTAGATGAAAATGATGTTACATACTTTTTTGTTCACTAGTCAGTCTGATGACTTACAGACCAGATGAAATCTAGTTTGTCACATTTAAAATCTGAGAATCTGGGAAAATGATCACCTGGATTATTTTCTCTTATTGTGACCAAGTAGAATAATCCTTCTGTTGAGAGCAGGTCTGCTACTAATGGAAAAACCTTGTCCATTACTTCCCGGCCATTTTTGCCACCAGCCCAGGATGCCTCTATTCCGTGACTTCCTACCTAAGAATAGTTGAAGCAAAAATTATCTTACTTAATAGAGAATGACAGAAATGATAATGGTAATTTTAAGAGAAACACCACCATAGCTTCTATTTTTAGCTGCCATTACAAATCTGACAGTTTTAATTTGGTAAAATAGGTTTTTATTCAACAAACTTTTTTTCTGCAAGATGCTACTTCTAACTGAAAGAGCTGTAATGTACCATGTATTATATATATTTTTCTTGTAATATTTTGCTCAAAGACTATTAGTAAACTGTTTCTGTGTTTTGTAGATCAAGTTCTGAAAGAGAAATATGTGGAAGTAGAGGATATGTGTTTTGCAGCATTTATCATTGAAGGACTTCTGCCTTATTAAGACTTATTAGTAAAAACTATACATTTTATACTTCATGGAGAAATTATGTTTTGAGAGGCAGAAGCTAGTGATCCTTCTTCCTATTTAGTATTCTTAAGCTATAATAAGCTTAGAAACTCTAATAAGCTCTTAACTCTGTTTTTTTCATTGCAAACAGTTGTTACAACTCCTAGCTCCACACCATCCTTTACTCTCTTTTAAAAACACTACAAATTAATGAGAAGCAACTGAACAACTGCAAGCTCCGTTTTCATACCTGATCTTATTTTATTTACTGTGTACTCCGATACCATAAAGGCCATTTTGTTTCACACTGAAAGTCTGTTTTTTCCTACCTCTTCAGAAGGTGTTACCACATATGGTGGGTTAAACAGCAGGAGATCAACTTTTCCATTTAATCTTGGTGACAATCCTTTGACCTACAGGTGAAATTGATGATTCCTTGCTTATTTTCTTTGATATATACAGAAGACAAACATTTTGTAACAATACAGCTATACAATACTAGATATTTGCTTATGAATTTAAACAGCCCCAAAGATAAACTTTTTTTTTTAAAAAAAGGCATAATCTGTGGCATTAAGGTGCCAATCATTCAAGATTATTCAGAGAATGAAAAATTCAGATCTGTAGAGAATAACTAAATAGTAAATAGTACTTTTAATACATTTTTTTCCATTAATAGTTACAGATTGTCTTCTATGAGAAAATAAACTACTAAATTGGATGAATTCAGTAGTCTTCTAGAAGTACTACCTGGAATACTAAAAATCATAATATCCTGGAAAAATGATAATGAAGACAGCTTTCTCTTTAGCTGGTGAGTGTCACTTAGAAAAAAAAAAGTCAGACTACTTCAATCTGATGACTTTTTTCAGATGTTTAAAAGTACACTAATTCAAGCAAGTTACCCACTAACTCAAAGAACATTAGCTCTTTTAGAGCTGTGCCACATGCTCTGGGTGACCCTGCGTTTGCAGAGGGATTGGACTAGATGGCCTCTAGGGTCTCTTCCAACCTTAAGTCTAATTCACCTCTTATGTTACCATTTGAGAAATCAAACTATTCATCTGTGCTACGTGTGTCCAGTTATGTTGGATTAGAATTGAATTTCAATCTTTGTCACTTGCAGGACCTGTTCTTCTCATAGACTTTAGGGCTTCTTTTGATATTGATGTATGTATGCATATGGGTTACAGGAGTATCTCTTGAAGAATACTATATTTTATAAATATGGGCATAATGCACAAAATGTTACTGCACCCTCATTTATATCTTCATGTATATATCTGAGAGGATTTGAGGTGAACCCCTCCTAAGTATTAGAAAAATTACCATAGAAAACAATATTACAGAAACCTTTTATCTTACCAAGTCAGTAATTATGGGCTGAAGTTGAACATTATTAACCAGGGCTGTCTCCAGTGTACAGTAAGCTGCCATAGGATTGATATCTGTACACCTGAAAACAAAACATTATCAAATGCTTTATCTGGCAACTTAGCAGTGGAAACTGTTGCCAATGAATCTTCATTTGCTAATGAGTACTCTTCAATACAAATAACATTTTTCAGTAAGCTTTACTTTGCAAGAAAAGAAGAAAATATGTCCCATAAAAACGCACAGTCTATCAGCAGCTAAACCATTAACACTACAGTTCAAGTATTTAATTACATTTTTTCCTCTTTTATTCCTAGTATAATAAATCCATGAAGAAAAACTTACATAAATTCCCATTTCATTTAAAATGAGTACTTTGGGAAGTTTGGGCTAATTTACCAGACAAGTTTATTTTTAAAAGAACAATTTTAAATTCAAATTCAGACAACAGAAATTGAACAAAAGCTTAAAATCCATCTGCAAGAGTAAGGAAGAAGACAGTTATTAACTCTGAGTAAATTATTGTACCCGATTTGTGTGCTTTCCAAAACAATATTCCCCAAATTGTACTATTCGTACCTAAATGAGAATATTTTGTGAAACCCAAAAGAATGAAATTTATATTGCTTTCTGATGGACTGTGGCATCAAGTAATCTGACAACCAAATACCTACCTTGTATCTTCTTAAACAGTAAAACTAGAATAGATACTAGGATTGCCATCCAAACTCTGAAAAGAACACATCACTTTGGTTCTTTCTATACATTCATATAATCAGATTCATACACACATTATCAAAAGAGAACATTAAGGCTCATTCAACCCAGCAAAAAGTCTAGGCTGGGGAAAAGTGAATCCTACCACTACTAAATCACTGCAGAATCCTAAGTAGTTTTGAATTTGTCTGCTTGGATTGCAGCATCTTGGAAGATGAGGCTAGTATTTCGCTGTGAAAAAGATTGCTTTAAATAATGATGAAAATGAAAAAAATATATTGTGAGTGCAAAATATTCATCATTATTAACAGTTTAAGTGCTATTAAACTTACATATTACCCTTGCTATTATACTTACATGTAGAGTGCAGTGGGTCCAATAATGGAAGCCACAAACGCAGAAACCACACCAGATCCACAACCTATTTCAAGGCAGATCTCAACTCTAAATGTGAAGAGAGAAAGCTATGGACAGGTTTTCTGCAACACTTAAGAGCACCTCCACCGAACAGGCACTGAATTAGTCAAAACAGCACTTAAAAAAAGACAGAAAGCACCAAACTTCACCCCACACACCAGAACACCTCCTGATCACACTATCTGCAAAGCCTGCCTGGTGGGACCTGGTTCACAACTGCCTGGGCCCACAGAACAAGGATGACTCCAGGCTTTCAGAAGCCTGTCCAGCAACCACAGATGTTTCCCCTGTGCTTAACAGCAAACTTTCATTAACTACACAATACAGAGTACTTTCACTGCAGTAAGGTGGAACTCCAGCAGAAGTCACGGAAGATCGGTGTGAAACCACACAGAAAGGAGGACTCAGGTACAGAATGATTCAGAGGATTTGGGGCCGAACTCTGCACTGAGTAGCTGGAGGACAGTTCATAACACGTGCTTGTAAGAGGATTTCCTTGGTGATTCTTATGGCATTGATTACACAAATTATATAAGTGCCATACATTTATGTTACACAGTTACATACAGTTACATAAAGTTACATAAAACCATGTTAGCAAGGAGGTTGAAAACCAGCGGAGGAGATTTGGGCGCCATTTGGACATTGTCTAATGTGGACATTCCTGTCAGTTCCCACCCGGCCCGGGCCCACCCGCCTAGTGAGAGGGGCCGCTACCGCCCAACCGCCAGCGCCCCCCCAGGCCCCGCCCCTCCCCTCCTATTGGCTGCCGCCGCCAAGGCCCCGCCCCCGCCGTACCGTGCGTCCCGGAGCTGGGCTGCGTCGCGCTCCAGCGCGTCCAGCAGCAGGAAGGTGTCCTCGGCCGGCTCGTACACCTCGCGGAACGGGCCCTGCGCGCCCACGTGCCCGTACCGCGGCGTGGGCAGCGCGGGCGCCGCCATCACCGCGCGCGCACCCTCCTCCTCCAACACCACCAGGCCCCCTCCACCCACGCGGGAGAAGGAGGAAGGGGGCAGGGTGGAGGGCTTCTGCGCCTGCGCGCCACCAATCCACCAATGGGAGGTAATCTCCTCCGCCGCGCCCCGCCCATCACGTGGCTCGGGGCGCGCGGCCGTTACTAACGGTCTCCGGCCGAGGCGGGCATGGGCAGTGGCGGTTGATGTAGGAGGTCACGGAAATCGTTATGTCTGGAAGAGACCTTCAGGATCATGTAGCGCAACCGTTAACGCATCACCACCATGCCTGCTAAACCGTGTCGCCAAGTGCGTCATCTACACGTGTCTTGAGCACTGCCAGGGGACTGTCGGTGACTCTTCCCATGGCAGCCTGTTCCAATTCTGCACTGCTCATTCTCTGTAGAAAGTTTTTCCTAATACCCAACCTGAAGATTCTTTGAGGGAGCTTCAACTTAAGGCCATTTGCTCGTGCTATTGGTAGTTATTCAGGGGAAGAGACCCACCTCTGCCTCGTTACAGCCTCCTTTCCAGTAATTGTAGAGAGGGTAATGCCTCTCCCGAGTCTCCTCCAGACCAACAACCACAGCGCCCTCAGCAGCTGGGAACCTGCAAGAAGCTCAGGCAGGAGGTACCTTCACTGAGAGGAGTGATGGGGGTGATGGTTTCTGTAGGGTGTGTGTGGCCCCCACATGGCTGCTTTCAGTAAATACTTCTGTGGAATTTTCATATTGTAGTTTTTAGTGCATTTCTGTTATCTTTTCCTGAGGAGTTAAGCTATTCTAACTATATTTGGCCTAGTCATCCCTACAACTTCATGTGAAAGGAAAATGAACTAGTTAACTCTTGCATATTATTTTTGTGCGATCAAATTCCAAAGTTACTACTTGTAACTCCTTGTTCATCACCTTTTCATGAAAATTTAGCAGGAAGTCAAACTGAAGAGTGGCAGAAATTCTAGAGGGAAGCACATAGAGGAAAGATCTGCATTGTGAATACAGTGGTTTTTCAGTTACGAAAGAAAATGTTTCTCTCTTGTAATTCTTTGCCAGTGACAGCTGACAAGAACCTTAGGTCCAACTAGGCAGCTGCAATATTTGAAGGAAAATAAAAAGTTCACGAAAATGAGGAATGAAGGGAAATTCCCAGGCAAAGAACAGATTAGTGTTTTGCTCTCCATGGCAAAGGACAAATGAACAAACAAATTCTGATCCAAAGGACAAGGAGAAAGAGGGAGGGGAGGATCTTCTAGTTCCCAGGATGTGGGTGTGTGTTTAGTTACTGAATACCCAAAATCTGAGAATGGAACAAATATCTGAAGAAGGGAAAAGGTGAAGCTAATGGATAGGCCAGGATCTTAAAACACTATTTTAGTAATCATTTCAAAGCACATCAACTTTTGTGAGGAAGTACATGATTAATCCATTAAGTTAATATTTGTTGGTTTAAGGCATTAACTCTGTCACTTGTTTGTCAGATGCCATTTTTGGCTCTGGAACTGGGGGAAGATGAGTAATCTTTCTCATTTTTAAAAAGGCAACTCTGTCTACCACTATGTGGACCCTAGACCCTGAAAATTACGATGTTGATTTCCTCTAAGTGTTGATTTCCTCTGAGTATTTTTAATAGATAAACAATTGCCTCTGTAAAATAAAGAATGTCATCCATTCATATAGAAGAATGGTCTGATTTTTTCAAGCAACTCATAGTTTGTAAATTCAGCTCATTTAGAAGCTTCTTTACATATTTCTGTATTGTAGAGCAGCCTTGCATAGCAATACAGGCACTTAATGCTGGAAGTTCAGAGATTGTTAAACCACTTTCACACATGGAAAAAAAGAGTGTCATCAAAGCACTCAGTCCTTAAAATAATCAGAAATTTGTTCAGAGAAATTCTCGAATATTTGTAGAGAAAGGACTATGCTGCCCACACTACAAGCAGACAACAAACAAAGAAACAAAAAACTGAGTAGTCTCTGCAGGTTTTATACAAATGAAAATTCCTTTTAGAGTGCAGATGGGGAGGTTTTATCTAATCCAAGTGTAGCACCAGCTCACTCACCACACACCTCCAAGACTCGGCCGAGATCTCACTGCCACCACCCTCTCCTTAGACCTGCCTTTAGCTGCAGCTCGCCTTTGTGCTTCCAAGTAAAGTAATCACCCTGTCCCTCTGTGTAAAAGCAAATGCGATGTCAGGAAGCCAGCAGGTGCTTTGGAGAATCACAATTCATATATCAGAAGTACATGCAAGCTAATGTGTTCCATAAGCAGAAAATGAATCTGTTCACAAATCTGTGCTAATACGAAAAATCTTTCATGTTATGTATCTTTAACGGCATATAATATTCTATGAGATCCTAACACTGTGTAGTAACGCTTTGCTTTACTAAATCCACCTTGCCCAATACAAAATAAATTTATCATGTCTCTGTCATAATGAAAGTGCTAAAAATTTATCTACATTTCCTAACTTGTTGGTCAGTGCAGAAGGATGGGTTGTCCTAGGGGACAAAAGAGAGCAGGAGCCAAAGTAGAAAGAGACTGTGCATCAGTTTTCTAGTGCAAAGGCAGATACAGTAGATACTCCTTTATTTCATCTGTCTTCCTAGTGGTATCCTTCTGTGCCAGAGGAACAAATACTTGTAAAACATACAAAGTTTGTATAAAATTCCCATTACCTTAGCAACATGAAGTCATGTAAGAGACAGAAGTTTGTGCTCTGTCCATGTTGGGCCAATTCTTTGGGTGTATTTTTTAAATCTCTACAGGTGGTCAGGCTTCGGAGTGCAGTAGAAGGAATGACTTCACCATCTTCAGCTGTACTGGTTGTTATTTTTGGCTATTTTACACCTTATGAAATCTGGTTTATTATTATTATTATTATTATTTTTAATACTCACAAGTCCTTCTGGCTGAATTTTATAAAACATTTATTTTTACTGCTTATATAACTACCTAAAATGTTTTTCTTGGTAGATAACTTCACTATTTTTGCCAAGATGGATTCTGTTTCAATCTTTAGAAATTGTTGGAAAGTTAATATTCCCATTTTAATGGTGCCTTGGCCAGGTTATTAAAATAGGCTTTATAGAAATGAAAAGTTGGTCTTGACAGGAATCATAAGCATCTATTTACACTAAGTAAGCGCTGTGGCCCAAATGTATCCCATTTGGAATTCAGCACTGCTCATCTTGGAGATACTTAACCCGTAACTTTGTAGCTGCCTGCTACCCTGCCAAGGTCTCCAAACTTCTCAAACACGGCCGTTTTGGGCCGTTTTGGGCACAGATCTAGGTCTGGAGGGGAAAAGTGAGTGCGTGAGGAGATGGAGCTCCCAGGATCCCCACAAGGACACAGCTGTGTGTGATCACAGAACCACAGAATGGTTAAGCTTGGAAAGGGACCTCTAGAGACCATCTAGTCCAACTTTCTTGCTCAAGCAGGGTCAGCTAGAGTATGGGGCACAGGGTGGCATCCAGATGGGTTTTGAAGACCTTCAGAGAAGGAGATTCCACAACCTCCATGAGATCTCCAAGAAACCTCCTTACCCAAGAAACCCAGCAGGCAACTGCATCATTACAGTCTCCATCTTAAACTGAGCAGAGGCCTTCATATAGCTCATCTTTCTTGCCCTCAGGATTTCTGCTGAAAGGCTATTATGAAACTTCAGTGTTCTAATAATCAGAAACCTTCTATTTCCCTGCCTAGATGTGTTAGAAGGCTTTATAGCCACTTACTCTCCTGGCAGCATTGTAATTCAACTTAAGCAGTTTTTTCGATAGTGTTTGCTTGCATTTAGAGGAAAAGAAAAGCACTCATCAGCCTGTGCTTTGCTGGACCAGATAACCTATTTTTAAAGATACCATAAATAGGAATAAGAAACTTTCTTATTGTTATAAATAAGAAATAAGAAACTTTCTTCAACCCTGTTGACCCTCGTTACCTTCTGTATATCTATCAAGTATGACTTCACTCTGAATATGACTTGTACAAAATACTCCAGGTAATGTCTTACTGGAGTTTTATGGGTCCTTCCTGGTACGTTCTAGGACTATGTTTGCATTTTCCTATAGTCATCTAGCAAGATGTAATGCCTTTGCTATCGTGGCCAAAATCATCATCTTTCTATTATTTTAAATTGTTATTCTAGCTTAAGCGTAAATAGGCCCTGAATTTTTCTTTGTTGTCTTTTTAAAGATGTTTGCCAAAATTTTTGCTCTCTGTTTTAATAGATTCATAAAAGCAATTCAAACTGATTTTAGCAACCGTCACATTACATTTTCTGACTTCTAAGACATTGGGGTTGTATTTATCAGTCTTTATTTCTATCCCTTGTTGACATTCTGTTCATAATATATTGCTTGAGCTCATTATTTAACCAGTTAGGTCTGAAGCTTTTTCCTATGTATTCACTCCCATTCTTCCTCCTTTGACCCGAATAAAATATTTTCACTCTTTTGACTATAAACAATTATACAAAGTTATATCTATATACACATAAAATTATACAAAATTATACAAACCTCTTCCATGTTTAAATCCTCAAATCCTGTATGTAATCTGATTGGTTTCATTTACTTACTTTCTTAATCACCAAGGTTTGTCCTTTACAAACAGTGACTTCTAGTTAAAGACTTTTGTTTCTCCTTTTGTTAAATTATGTTTAATTACTTCTTGGTCAGTCATGCAAGATTATTTTCCTTGACATTCCTGAAGTAACACTATCATTGTCTAAAGTCAAAGGTAGTATGCTCCTTTGCTGCTTTCCCTGACTGAATAATTTTGATGCTGTGCATGTCAGGAATATTTGCACTTTGCTTTCATTAGAAACATTTCCTTTTCAGTCTTAGGATAATTAATTTTGTTTCCAAAGCCCACATTTCTCAATTACATTTATCTTTCCAGTAATATTACAGAGTTCTCTAACATTAACAAGAGAGACTTTAAAATTTTTTTTTATTATTTTTCAAGATGAATAAATTAATTCATTTTTCATTTTCTTGCTTCCTTACAGACAGATGAAGATACCCTTTGATAATGACATTGCTTCAATAATCTGTAATGTTTAATCAGGGCCTTGGTATTTCCAAACCTGATAAGAAAAGGTGATGATATATTACAGAATAAAAGTGATATATTACAGAATAAAAGTGATTGATACTTCCTTATAGCCCTTCCTCCAAAGATCCCAGAGTGCATGCTAAACTTTGCAAACCAATTACAAAGTATTATGTTCAAGGAATCACATAACTCATTGTTAAAATGCATCAACCTCAGGGAGAAGGCAAGGAAAAAGCTCTACAGGCTTTTCAGGAGGGACAGGGAAGGAAGGCGAGGTGGCTCTCTTTATGTGAGAGAGCAACTGGAATGCGTAGAGCTCAGCATAGGAGAGGATGGGACGTTAGTAGAGAGCCTGTGGATGAGGATAAAGGGGCAGGCCAACGAGGGCGACACGGTGGTGGGAGTTTACTACAGGCCTCCTGACCAGGACGAGGAAGTGGACGAAGCCTTCTATAGGCAGCTCCGGGAAGCCTCCCAATCACAGGCCCTGGTCCTCCTGGGGGACTTCAGCCACCCTGATATCTTCTGGGAAAATCACATAGCCAGGAACAGACAGTTCAGGAGGTTCCTGCAGAACATTGCAGATAACTTCTTGACACAGGTGGTTGATGCGCCAACAAAGGGAGGGGCGCCGCTAAACCTAATACTAACAAACAGAGATGGTCCAGTGGGAAACGTGAGGGTTGGGGGCAGTCTGGGCTGCAGTGACCATGAGATGTTGGAATTCATGATCCTGCGTGGAGGGAGCAGGGTGAGAAGTAGGATAGCTACCCTGGACTTCAAGAGAGCCGACTTTGACCTCTTCAGGGAGGTCTTTGGAGCAGTCCTCCGGGTCAGGGTCCTAGAAGGAAAGGGAGTCCAGGAGAGTTGGCTAATATTCAAGCACCACTTCCTCCAAGCTCAGGATNNNTTGTGGAGTCTCCTTCTCTGGAGGTCTTCAAAACCCGCCTGGATGCCGCCCTGTGCCACCTGCTCTAGGTGTGCCGGGAAGGTTGGACCAGATGATCTCTAGAGGTCCCTTCCAACCTTGAAGATTCTGTGATTCTATGAATGTTTTAATAGTGTGCAGAAGTATTTCAGCACTTCAGAAGAGAAAAACAGCAGAGTCACAATCGAGTTTTATTTTGCAGATGAATTGCGAACATTGCTTCCTTTGGTGTTGAGTAATTTAAATTATTATGTTAGAGAAGACTGTGAAGAATTCTAGTCTTGATTTACCATAGATATTTGAGTGATTATAACCATAGCACATTACATATTTGTCTATGCTAAATTGCTAAAATGTTATTGGATTCAGCTGATTTGTAGTTGTTTTAATGTTAACAAATAGAAAACAGGGCAGAACAATTGTAACTGTCCATATACACTTGGGAGTTCAAAATCAGCTTTCAGTTTTTAGAATATAAATCTGAATGTCATTATGAGCAAATCGCTGAAAATTTGTTCAACAAACACAAGAGGTCAGCCTGTCTAAAGAATGGGAAAGAAAAAACAGAACTATTGGAATGCATCCATACATCCATATACACATATACAAACACTTTTTCCGCAGTGTATAATTAAATAATATAATGAGACCAACTGCTTAGAGCAATTTAAGGAACAGACAATAAAAGAAAATAACCCTTAATGCTTCAAGTAAAAACCACTCTCTAATGGCCGTTTAGAGTAAATTTTATTTAACAGGTTAGTGCAATGTGCAGTCGGCTTTTATTCTGGTGGAGTTTCTCTACACTTATAATGTATATTGAGAATTGTTGCTAGAAATAAATGTGCTGACTCCGAGAAGCAAGTTATATCAGGAGTTTTGGGAGAAGGTCACTAAGGCAAATAACTCAGTGTTTGAGTTGAGTCATCTTTAAGGAAGAACCTGAAAAGAAATGAACATTCATAGAAAGCTGGAGCTGTTTTTTTGTTGCTATCTTATTCCTACCAAAAACCCTCTAATTATAGGTCACAAAGTAATTCAGGCTCAGTAGACTGCTCAGGGATATGTCCAGGCAGGCCAAGGAAACCCCCATGGATGGAGCCTGCACAAACCTTGTAGACATCCTGCTCCTCAGAGTGAGAACACTTTTATATATCCACTTGGAACCTCTCTTGTTTGAACCTGTATTCACTGTCTCTCATCTTTCCACCACAGGTTCTCCCATTTTGGTGTCCTCCACAGGCTTGTTTGAGACTACTTTATTAACTAGAGCGCTTGTAAAGACACTTGTAAAGAGGTTTCTTGTACCTTTTTCTGGCTGATCCTGCTGTACTGGTTTGGCAGGCTGTGGTTCTTTGTAAATGTTATGCCTTTTTTTCTTTTTTTTTTCTCTCTTTTTGCTTGTTTGCATATATTGTGGACATTTTGCCAGCAATGTCTTATCCATACTCTTTTCTGGAAAATTACTAACATTCAGCTAGTCCATGAAAGAAAGGATGAGTATTACGAAAATAAGCAAAACCTGCAGGTAATTATGTTTTGGTGGCAATTTTTCCTGTGTGTATTTTAATATGAAAATCTAATAAAGAGTTATTAGAAAGGATTTTCATTTCAAAATAACCTTGAGATGTCTTTCGTAACAGTATTTGATATTCCAGTATTCTGATGCTTCTGAAGTGGAGATGTTAGGCAACTATCTACCAAAATATTCAATGCTAATGTAGCAAACTTGGTACTAGATGGAACATTTTATCAGAAGCATTAGAGGAAATTATTTTTTTTTCTTTTTGAGGGTTGCATAAATAAAGCATCTTGACAGACCATAGGAAAAAGACAGTAATACTATGCAAAGTACGTGTTATCTCTATATTGGTACATAATGTACAGCATTAATATATATGCATTGTAAAAATGTAGGCCATAGCTATTCATGTAAAGTGCATTTTAGTAGAATAACTTGTGAAATCATATGTTACACAATCTAATAAAAAATGGCAGAATTAGACCCATAATATAGAACATTATCACAGTGCAAGTTTAGATTAGCATCGATATACACACAATTTAGGCTAACCACTATAGGTGAGAATCCTCATATCTATAGCTTTTCATAGCAACAAGCATCTGCTTCCACTTATTAAAGAATGAACCAAACCCATATTTTGTAGGTTTCATAGGTTTTCAAATAACCTTACATTGAGATATTTTTAGCATACTTTTTCCTGTTTTTTTTTTTTTAAGGAAAAGTGAAAAGGGATGGTGCAGAAGACAGGGACAGAAAGAAGAAATTAAATACACTTTGGGAAGAGCACTGAGAATTGGCTTCTTTCAGGATCAGTTAGCCTTACATAGATGCAGAATATGGAATTTGAGGGGGTTTTTACTTTTTCTTTCTTTTAAAATTTAGGTTTTTTTGGCTTGTGGAGCTATATAAGGTAAAATTTTCATTGGACTGAATTCAGATGGAGTCTTTGTCCAGCAACAACAATCTCTTAAAGCTCTCCATCTTTTTACATGCACACCTGTTAATATATTTTAAAGGAAGTACTAAAATATGTTACAAGTATAAGCATAACACATGTCAGTAAGAATAAATGAGGTGATTTAGAGTTGTATTGCAATGTTCAAGGTGTCTGGTTGGAGAGCTGTGCTCCAAAGCTCTGCAGATTGACCTCATCTGGAAACAGGATATAGCCAAGCGTGTAAAACTGCTGCAGTTGATCCTTGTCTCTCATACTCGTTGTGTTGTTGCACTCTGTGTTACACTGTGGCTTTGGTCTTTCATTGTAGAGCTGAAGTTTGTAAGAAAATGCAGGAAAATCTTTTGTTATCTGTGGTGAGTTGAGGCACATGGAGTCAAAGCCATCTGTTGGGTCTAAGTATCTCCTGCACCATTGCTTGTAAACTTGGAAGACCAACCTCAAAGAACCATTCAGTCCCTTTCAGCACCAAAACCACAGCTAGGAGTAAGGATGGGGATTTAGCACCATAAAGGGTGACAAGTTCAGGAGGGAGATCTCAGGGACAAATTTCCCAAGTAAGAGGAAATTTTCTAAAATAAATATAGAAACAACATTTTTTTAAATGAATTATTTCCGGAAAATGGGAGAGTCTGCACTCTCTACCACTGAGACAAATATCAGAGCTGTTGGCTGGGTCCTCCCTAATCACCACTGAGAACTGCAAGTCTTTAAAGCTCAGCATGTGTGTATATAGACATAGGAATCAGATGAATATCTATGAAAATGTATTTAACTAATTGTGTTAGTTTAAACAGTAGACTACCAACAAATACAACTGTGAATATTAGTTAACTCTCAAAATCTTTATTTTCTTCCAAAAGTAGTACTGCACTTCTTCCTGGAGTTCTCTAACCTTGTAGACATGCTCTAGTTATATGCAATGTTTAACACTACAAGCAAACAAGCTCTTGAAATATCACTTTAAAAACTAATAAACAGATGTTCAGTCAATTTCTGAGAGATATTAATAAATAAATGATAAAATTTGGGATGGAAATCAAAACTTCTAAATAGATACATAAACAAGATCATTAATTAATAAATTCATAGCAATGACATATGGAATAAAAATGTTGGAAGTCCTTCCTGTCTGACATGGTTCTAGTATATATATAGTTAAAGAAAATAAGCAGAATTGGATAGTGAAAGATGGGCTGGTAGCTTGCTTAATGTAATTCTCCTGAAAATAATTAATTTTTTCCAAAATATGCTAAATGTTGCACTTAAAACTATCAAATAAAAACCCATATGGCCATGCTTTTTCCATTTACAGCTTAAAATAACAACAGCGACCTTGACACAAGGTAAATTCTTGAGATTAATGAGCAGCTAGGGTTAATGATCCTTGGCTGTGCTGCTGACCTTCATCTCCTCACAGCCTGTCATTAGTCCTCAGGAAATCTATTGCACCTTGATTATTATTACTTACATAACCCATGCAGAAACCACAGGAATTGTGGGAGGTATAAAAGTGGTTACTTCACATGGAGAAACCAAACATAAACAATTTGCAAAATTTGAGAAATAGGCAAATCATATGACTGTGTTCAGAGTATTACTAACAACCTTGCTTTCTTTGTGTGCTGCCTTCTTTGTGTGAATCTTGGAGCAATTATTGAAGAATATTGAAGGATATGAGAGCATATAGTGTTTGGCATTGTCTATTTAGTTCAGACATTTCTAAAAAAAAGTATCAACTTTGACTTTAAATACCACACATAATATTTTGCTTCAGTGTAATTCTTCAAAGCATCATTCATTTTCCTATCCTGGGAAATGCTGCAAATCAGAATAATGTGTATCTAAATAAACAAATAAATATATATATATATATACACACACACACACAAATCAGTGAAGAGGAATTCAGGATTTTGCTCATCAGTTAATTCTCTGTGTCCACCTGTCATTCATACAGTTAACTCTTCTGCTTCACATTATTTTGTTCAAAGAAATTTTGAGACAGAGAGATGATGTCCTATCTTGAAAAATCTACAAATAGCATCAGATAGATTTACAATTAACAAATGAGATTTTTCTAGTTAATGCTGATGTTAATGTTCATTCCTGAAAACCACTTTCCCTCACTGAGCTCAAGATCCTGCTCCTTCTGACAGCATAAAAAGCTCTTCATTCCTAACAGCGCCAGCAGAACTGTACATTTAGAAAAAAATAGAGAGAAATAAAAGTAACATGTTACTCCTTTCTGGATCTGTTTGAACAGACAGTTCTGGAAAAAAACAAACAAGCAGACAACAAAACCAAAACTCCAAGTTACAACTGAAACCAAAGACATAAATACTTCACGACGTCAAAGCTCTTGCAGTTAAATCTGGATCTGCGAAAACCTCCTCGTCCCTCCAAACACAAACAACAAACTGAGGGTGTGAGTAGAAAGATATCCTGGAATACTTTAGCAAAATAAGTTAATGACTGCAGACTGTCTTTAAGCAAAGGCATTTTTCTTTGTGAGTTATTAGTTTTTAAGGATAAGCAGGCCAATTATTATTATCAGGTAGACTAGCTACTCCTGTAGAAAGCAAGCTATATATCCCTCAAACAGAATATATGTAGTGTCTTTTATAAAGAGAAAAGTCTTGATTTACAGACTCATTTGCAAAACATTTTATCCTGACAGAAAAAAGTACATATAGTGGTACACTATAAAGAGGACTATAGTAATGAAAATGGGGCTTCTATCAAGTGAAACTCGAGGGACAAGGTACCAAAGGCAGGTTTTATAAAGAAAAAAAAAACTGGATAGGTCCTAGATCATATCCTTAAGCTGTACATTTTTCTTTGAAGAAGTCCAAGCCATTAACTTGGAGCTGTGACTCAGCTGTGACTCTGCTCACTGCCTGGCTTCACTGTCCTGGCAATGCACCTTGGAGACCGATGCCAGTAGCCATTAGTGCTGTTCTTGTGTAGGCGACCAACCTAACCCTGAAAAGCAACTGCGGAAAGGATGAGCATATGCAGCAGTGCCATCTAATGGAGAAACCCCTGCTAAGTTTGAAGAGGCTAAATAACCTGAGCATGTTGGAGAGGATTTTACCCAGCCTTCTGAATTACTGCAGACACGGAGAAATAAATCAATTTTTTTTTTTAAAAACCCTTTTATAGTTGCCCTGAACCTGTGTTCCTCCAACCTAGACTGCTCACTAATGGATAACTTTGTGTAAAATAGTGATCGCTGTGTAAACATGGATCTGAAATTTGTCCTGATACTAATGTTACAGCAAAAATTCATACCAGGACAGTGGTGCTCATTTGCAATTCAGCTGCAGATCATCAGCACCATAGGAAGGGGAGCAGGAAAAAGGTCTGGCTAATTCCTCTGTCACCCATGGTAGGAGTCACAGGGCAACTGTGGTCTAGGTCACTTCACTGTGGAGCACCCAATTTCACTTGGGATGGTAACACACTTCATAAATGTTCTCTGTAGTGGCTACTCTTCACTCAGAGGCGAAGAGTGAGATCCTCTCCCAAACAAGAAAAAAGAAAATAAAGCCTCTTGGCTTACAGTTGGCTCAGTCATTATTGGTATGCTTGTAGTGATTGTAGCTAAGGAGATAGAATCTTATTTAAATGGAAATTGCACCTCTTTTTCCATGATCCATCCTTCATGATTTTCTTGTTTCAGCTCTCTGTCTATTTTGGTTTTTCATGGTCTAAAAATGTTTTGACTGAAGAAAGTTGGATGAGAAGCTCTGGAGATGCTGTGTTTTAACCCAATAAAAAGACAACCAAGGAAAGAAGTAATTGTTTCATTTTGTTTTGTTTAACCCACAAACAGTTGATCTCAAAGTTTTCCTAATATTCCTAGGCCTGCTAGTTTGAGAAGCAAAAAGCAGCAGTGGCAATAAAACAGCTACTAACTGGTTTAGTTCTATCTGTAAATTCTGGCTCTGTGAAAATGTGGACTGAACAAGCAAAGGAGTGGTTTTCCCAAGAGAAGCAAAAACATCAAAATGCAGTTATTTTATAAAGGCTTTTGTTACAGCAGAAACACATTTAGTGTGGAGGAGAAAAGTCATCTTTCTACACATACTAAATGTAACTTTGTAACCCCTCCCTGTGAACTATTTGCATGCAATATATGCTGCATTCAAGCATCCATGACAGGTTTTTTTAAGTTGACATTTTAATGCAAATGTTAACTTAATGAAGTATTTCTTCATACAGAAGAAAAAGCAAAGCAAAAAAATTACTTCTCTTTAGGGCTGAATGGATTTTATTGAAGTGGAACAAGGAATAATCCAGAAATTGGTCAAAATGTCTCTTTCTAGTGCTGGAGAGGAAGAAAGAAGGAAAAAGATCAAGAACTGGTAGGAAGTTTTTTCCTTCAAGCTGTAGCCTGGTTAGAGAAGGATAGAAATCTGCAGTCAGAAAATAGCTGAATTCTGCATGGATAGTAGTAAATGATGGAGGGCAACTAGATGACATGTAGCAAGTTCACGTAGCAAGGGACAAGATGCTGAAGTTTTCAGGACTCAGTCAAAGTAGAACTGGAAAAAGGAGGAGATAAATCAATGAAGTAGATAAATCTGTGAATATGCACATTTCCATCTCAAAAAGATCATAGCATTCTCTTAATATACCTGGCAACTTGATACTTGCTTTCATAGCAAAATAAAATAATTTGGGAAGAAAATGTGCAAATAACAGTACTTTGTTGGTCTTGCCATACTGTAACATCATCTGAAATGTTTATTCTTCATATCTTTTCTGAATTTAGGACTTTAAAGTAATAAGAAATTTACTTAAAAACTCATTTACATCACACTGAGGTTGGTATATGACTGATATTTTTTGAAATGTCAGCAGTACAGGTGCATGAACATTAGTGATTTAACTAAAAGCCAAGAGCTATGTCTAGCTTTGTCACTCTTGCAACTTATTTTAAGCAATGACTTAGTGTCTATTGCCTGAGGCAAACACCCTCAAAAATTAAGCTATTTTTTAATACCATCTAGCTTGAAAAGACTTCTAGAAATTGAAAGATAATTAGAAAGATAATCTAGTTAGAAAGATAATCTAATAGACCTTCATAGACAAACAGACAGACAGACAGACAGACAGATAGACAGATAGATAGATAAATAGATAGACAGATCGATCGATAGATAGATAACCTAAAACTTTGGTCTCTTGTTGCCCCATATTAGATGCTGAAGGCATGGTGGCAAACATCAGCCTTCTCCTTCTTTTGGTAGGAGAAGAATCTTCTCACTCTGGTGCAGGAGAAGACAGTTTTGGGACTTTCTTGGATGACGATCTGCAAATTTGGGCACATAGGAGACACGGAGGTGTGAGGAAGAGTGTAATGAGGGGTTATGCAGGCCACTGAGGTGATTCAAAGCTCTGTGAAGGCATTGGTGTAACCCAGAGATTCTTCTAGTCTCGGACTAGCCTAGAGGGTATGCACCTGTCCAAGGGACTTAAGAAGTCACTTCTCTGCAGGTTATTTAGTATAGTGTATAGTAATAGTATATAGCATTAGTGCTTAAATCTCCCATTGCTCCCACTCCCCTCTTGCTAGTTAGTTATACTGCACCGTAAACTAACCCACTTAATCAATGAAAGCAAATATTGAGTGCCATTGAGCATTTTTTTTCCTCTCACATCAAGGCAAATGCAGAACTAGATCTGGAAGAAAGTATTTATGTAGCCCAACCTAAATCAAAGATGCAATCCTCTGCATTCCAAGGCCTTCACTTTCTAAAACTCTTAAGACACTGCTGCAAGCAGATACATGAGGTGTCTACACAGTCCATGACCATGGGATACAGTAGGATGAACTACATCTTGGTCATTCCTTACAGATTAGTAAGTGGTCTCTACTTAAAGATCTGTAAAGTAGCCTCCATCATTTTCATGGCAATCTATTACACTTGTACATTTTCCTTTAAATGAGAAGGTGCTTTTAAAAATGCCTATCTTAAATATCTTTTATTTCTGGCTGTCTTCACTGACGGCACAGAGAAAAAGCATTTCTCTTTGCAGTAGTCTATACTGAAAGATTTTTATCGTATCTGTTATTCATGTTGCATGCCTTTTCTACAGACCTCCCAGGATAGGCATCCAGAAAACCTCCCAGTTCAACTTCAAAAAACAGCCCCCTCTTGCCACAGGGCAGAGGGAAGAGAATCAACAATATCTAAGGATGCACAACAATGGAAAAGGATCCCTGTTTGGGGTGGCAGGACAACCCTTCCCCGGCCCATTCCACCCCCACCAGTGACCACTTACTTCTAATAGATATGAGGCCTCGGACCTTGGGGAGCAGTTAGATGAAGACACCAACCAAGACCCATCTAGGGAGCAGTCTGCAGAGAGAGTGTCAGCTCCACACCCTGAGGCTGCTCCTCCTAAGGAAAAAATGAGCACTCGGAAGAACCGGTGGGTGATTGTTACAGGTCACTCGCTGCTGCAGGGCATTGAGGCGCCCATCTGCAGACCCGACCCCTTATCCATGGAGGTCTGCTGCTTGCCAGGGGCTCAAATAAGGGATGTTACAAAGATACTCCCTCGGTTACTCCAAAGCACTGATTATTATCCCCTGCTGCTTTTTCACGTGGGTGCTAACGATGCCATGGGGAAACTCACCAAAATAAAGCAAGATTACAGAGCCCTAGCGGTGGCTGTGAAAGAGATAGGAGCCCAGGTAGTGTTCTCCTGCATCCTTCCAATGAGGAGGATGGATTCAAGGAAGAGAAATTGGATAGGTGAAATCAACAACTGGCTGCGTTGCTGGTGTTGGCAACAGGGTTTTGGCTTCTATGACCATGGGACTGTTTTTGATGATGACCAGCTAGTGCAGCATGGTGGGAACCACCTCACCAAGAAGGACAGGCATGTATTTGCCAAAAGACTGGCCAGTCTTATTAGGAGAGCTTTAAACTAAGCAAGAAGGGGGAAGGGGAGTGTCACATGGACTGGGGAATCAACCCCGTACAACCTAAGTCAATGGGCATCCAACAGGCCTATGGTGGTGGGGAAGTAGGACATGATTATAGAGGGTCCTCTCTCATGCCTCCTGGGAAAACTTCAGGCTCAGTTACCTCCCTAAAATGCTTATACACCAATGCGCGGAGCATGGGGAATAAGCAAGACGAGCTGGAGATCTGTGTGCGGTCCCAGCACCATGATCTCATAGGAATTACAGAAACGTGGT
>JAUBOD010000972.1:1845959-1895232 GCA_032353885.1 Nothura maculosa | reverse complement strand
CCCTGCGTGTGCAGGGGGGTTGGACTAGATGACCTCTGAGGTCCCTTCCAACCTTAAGCATTCTATGATTCTATGAGTTGTCTATTCAGATAAATGTCGTTTAAGATACAGCCACAGAATAGTATGCCACTTAAGGAGTATGTATTAAAATCCACAGCAAAGGCGGTAGAAAACTTGCTTCTCAAATTAAGCTATTATTTAGTGGCTGATTATTTGCTACCACTTTGAATAGATGCTGCATTTAAATATGGTCACACCCTATTCTCAACATATGTGTCAGAACAAGACGAAAACAATTCATCTTTCTGTTCTATTCAAATCACATTTACTGTGGAGAAAAAAAAGTTTCTTTCTTTTTGCAGCAAGTTTTTTAAGAGATTCATTTTCTGTCTAGCAATGCCAACATTCCTCTGACATTAGAAAACTTGAACAGATTTAAGCCCTCATTCAACGCCCTGTTTGTAGAACAAACATGCTACAGTTGTCAACACACAATGCACAAACACATAGCCAGCAAAAGTAGACCGAATGGAATGGACCTTAACCCTTATTGCTAAACTGCTTGTGAGTGGGAGGGCAAAACTATTTTTATAAACATACAGCCAAGTTGTTTGAAGTCTAAAAAAGGCTATATTTGGACTAATTATATGGCTATGTTACATCTTGGCTAATTACTGCAGTCATGTTAAATAATTAAATTATTCAGCTATTTCCCTTTGTGTGAGAAGTGGCCCCAGATGGTCATCCTCATCCATTTCATACCAGTGTAGTGCGCAGCATTGCTTATTAAGAGCACATGGAGAAATATTTTAAGTGCAGTGTAGCTTGCTTTATTTAAAGAAATAAATAAACTGCAGTAATTCCTCAGATTTTTTATTCCACAAATGTTCTGTAAAATTCTTGTTATATCCAAGCTCTTACAAAATAATTTTAAAACTTGGCAAAGAAAATATATATCATTAAAGCAAATCAGTATTCTGTATGATTTACTATGTAAAAGTGTGGTAAAACTAGTGTTGTCTATAAGATTTAAGGAATATACTCAATTAAAAAAGTCAATTAAAAACTCAATCTCTATAATAAAGACAATTTATCTCAGCATGTGTGCCTGATCTACTTGGATTCCATAGGTTAGATTTATAACATAACCTAGGAAATAAGAATTATTACTGAAATTCCACTTGTCCCCAGTGGTATGTACCCAAAAATGATTCCAAGTCTAGCATGATGTCAAAATGAATTTACTCACACAAGAGCAGAATTAGCTTAACTGCAAATATTTGATATTATCCAGACACTCTTACAAAAGTGGAAAAGCTAAACTGGACTGCATTTTGATTAAGGAAAATATTATGCAAAAATGAAATGCTAAGAGTTCTGCTGAATTTTCATCTCTGAAAATTATTTTTTTCTTCTTACTTTTCAGTGCATAGGTGCACTGGTGGGCTGTTGTGCAAAGGGATGACACTCACACGCACATGAGGCCATGTTACTGGATCCTAACTGAAGAGTGCAACCCCTCATGGTTGGAGAGGACATGCATGCCACAGCTTCTGGAGCCCTAACTCCAAAGAATTTAGTTAAACAGGCAGTCCTATTGCAGTGCTAATCATTAATTAGTATTTTAAGAGAAAGTAGATTTCTTATTTTCTCTATCTGTTTGCAGGTGGCCATGCACACTGGATGACAGTACAAGTTTTTATGCCCTTTGATTTCCTGTGGAAGCTGTTTTTTGCATAGTGTTTCTGAAATACACACTGAAGGATCTGAAATGGAGTATAAAGGATTAGATTTTTCAAGATTTTTTATATTTATCCCTAAAAGAGGCATCAGCTCTCAACATGAAACTGGGAGAGAGCTAGGAGAGAGGAAAATCTGAAATTATGCGCTTTTTTAGAGTCCAATGTTTTTAAAACCACTCCTTCCTAAAGTTGAAAATTTAATTTCAGGGTGATCTATAAAGTCTCCTGCTAATTCAGGAGTGCAGGCCTTTTAAAAAAATGTATTTGCATCACCTTATTCTTTGTACAAGTCATGCTCATTATCAAGAGCTGCTGGTCCTCTGCAGACCTGCTCAGAAAGGAGTTCAGGCTGGGCAGATGGAGAAATCTGGGCAGATGTAGGTGGATACTGGGAACTTTCCAGGGGAGATGGTCTCCATGAGTGTGTGCAGGAGTGTGTGCCATATTCTTGCAGCAGAAACGTTGAAAGCAGAGCAGGACACACATCGCGGTGAGCTTTAGAGGTGCAAGAGACAGCTTAAATAGGTTTTGAGGAGGTTATGGCTTCTCTTTTCCATAATGACTTTCATTTGGTGATAGAAAGAGTGATAAGTGGGAGTTAAACAATACAAATACACAAATGCATATAATACAGTAGGGTTTTGGGGATAAGGATCCCAAATTAACAGAATATTAACAGAAATGGGTAACTAACTCCTGGAGGGGCTGGAAATTGCATGGTCACCAGTCTTTTGCAGGCACCGAATATCTCACCATTGAATGGTTTAATGGATCATTTCTATAGCCCCCATGTGCTGAGTCATCCCTTTTGGTGACTCTGATATTATTAGGGTCATTTTTTTTTCTGTTGTCAGATCACACTTGAATTGTGTTTTAATGTCAATGTACATCTTATGAATGGATACTTTTCCCCGAGAAAGGTATGTAGTTGAGATTTCGCAATACTAAATTGGGCAGGTTTAGCAGGAGGACCTGATATTATCCTCTGCTATGTTATATTACTACTGCAATAGAAAATAAAAACAGGAAAGAGCTTCAGTATTTTCTGGTAAATCAGTTTATAATGGTAAGATATATCTTACAGTTGTAAAGTAACTCTGCTAAACAGTATTTGGAGTTTGTTTAGTAGACAAGCTTGCGTCAAATAGTTATCCATTCAGAAAATACATATGTGCAAATATTGGAAACATATTGTATTTAAAATTACTGCTTTATTAATAGGGGGTTTTGTGAGCTATATGATTTCCTCCCTCAGCAACACTAGAAATAGTACAAGAAGTACAAGATAGCCATACTCCATGAGCTAAAACAGTTCCAAGAAATTCCACATAAGAAGTAGTTTCCATGAAATATTCTAATCCGTATAGATACTTCCCACCTTGAGAGTATAAGCATTCTGAACGGAAGTTTCAATGTGAAATCTATGTTTATTTTCCTTTGCTGTATTATAAATGGGATCATCCTTTATAATTTCTTGGGAAAGCTCTAACAGGATTTGTGGTCCTGAGGGACTGTTTTGTAATGTTTAGCATACTGTGCCATTACCCAAGCGGTAGAAGGTGCTCTTGTAACAGTGAAAAATATTCATTTATTTGACTAGTTGGAACACATCTGCCCATCATCTAGCCCAGCATCTTGCATTTCAGAATCTGTGGAGCCAAGTATTTGCACAACTTTATTGCTTTTAATCAAGCAAGGCCAGTTTTAATTACATTTAAATTATATATATAGCTGTACTTGTTAAACAGTTTCAGTTATTTCTTGGGTGTCTTTGGTGGAACATTCCTAGATTCTATAAATATATCCTATTGTTGTCAGGATTGCATATGTTTTAATATGTAAGAAATGGTGCAAGGGATTTGGTTGGGAACAAGAAAATAAATGTCAATATGATATTCATGACTGCAGACTGCACAGGTGTGGTCATAACTCTTATGGCTGAAGTTCATATGAGAGAAAAATTTGGTATAATTTCCTCAATATTGCTTGAGGGAACAAGTTATGGGATAATTTGCATAAATATGTTCTTGGTCTTAACGTCACATAGGTCTTCTGTAGGACTGAATCACTGTTCAACCCTTAAGCACTATCAAATATCCTTGTGATGCCTGACTGTAGCACATAACCACCTCTGGCTTTTCCACCTTACTTTGACTCTCCTGCAGTTCAAGCCTCTTGTAAATTCTTCACCAAAAGAGCTTTTGTTCAGCTTTTGTTTTCTTTCACAAGTCCTGTATCTCCAGCAACTGGCTTGCCCCACGTGCTTGAGAGAGTTTTGACAACTCTAATTGTGTAGAATATTTGTCTTTTAAATAGAGTAAGAAAAGCTAATTTCTTCTATGCTTCTTCATATGCTATGCTAATTCTTCTGTGAGATCAGAATAAATGAATGTGAAATTATTTTTCACAATGTCAGCTATAACAATTTTGAAATTTAAGTCTGCTGACTTCAGGAATAGGAGCTGCACTTTTTATAGTTAACAGTGATGGAGACAAACGTGGACATTTTGTGTTTAATTCTGTATCTAATAGCTGCAAACATATAAATATCAAAGCATTGCTTCAGTTATTAAAAAAAAACCCACAGAGTTTTCCATTCCCTTTTATGACTCTAGGTAAAATAAAGTACACAATTGTGAAAAAGGCTTGTAACTGAACAATTGTTGAGACTTTCAGTTCCAGTGGTTAGGACATGGTTCTTGGCCCTCAACGAATGAGGTTTTTGAGAAAAAGAGAGATAAGTAACACATGATAAGTTAGCCAGAATATTTAAAAAATGTTAACATTTTCTTTAGACATTAATAGATGAATTTCAATTAATCCTTCCAAGATCTAAAAGAAATTACAGCTGTTACTTTTCAGAGAAAGATGTCTCTGCTGTATTAGTTCTGAGAATGCCCTGGAAATGCTTTTATACTTTAAATCCCATATTAGTAAGAATACATCAAAATTATCATATTTATTCTCTTATTCTGCTGTGGTAAATAAGACTTTTATAGATTTTTATAGTTTATGAAGCTTTCCTATGAGAAGAAAGTGCAGTGTAATTTTACAAAGCTTTAGTATTAGGATATGTCAGTTTGATACACATTAAATTCAAGATTAAATGAAAATCTATTCTTCTAATTATGTAACAAAGGTAAGAAAATACTGAGAAGTGCAGTTCATGGGCTTTGTTAGTTGTAAAAAGGCCCAGAGTGTTAAGTAAAGCTTAACAGTTTGTGTGAGTACCTCTGAATTCTAGTACTTAGAGAAAAGTGGTCTCATTTTCAGGGATGATGTGGATTAGCAGGGGCATCCATAAGTCTCAAAACTTGATCATTTTATGGTGAGTGCAGATGCCTATGAAAGATTTGGCAGATACCTTTCATATTTGACAAGAAGTGACTAATTTAGTGCAATCAATTAGAAACATTGAAGAAGATTAGAAGTTAGAAAATTATTTGCATGATGTTTTAATATCTACCTCCAGAAGAGAACTGGCCTTCTGAGCAACTGGTTGACCTTTCTGAAAATATCCGTTGTAGAAAGGAGATAAGCTATGTATTATGTTTAACACTTGTATTGAAAAAGAATTCTGAATGCTGAATTTCTTATAATATCATTAAGTGAAAGTAGAAATTATACTAACAGTAGAAGTGAGATTATACTAACAGCATGATCCTGTATTGGTTTATTACCTTGTTTAGGTCTAAGGTAAGGCACTTGAATGCAGTAGAGTTGAAAATGGACCACCAAAGAGAATCACAGAATTAGTAGTACAAGTCAGTAAAAGCAGTTCAGGAAAAAAAAAATAATGAGATCAGCAATAGATAAATGTTAGCTGGTGTATTGAAATTCCAGACTTTCTCTGAACTAATGGCCTCTGCCAGTTGGAAGAGCATTGTACCAGGGACATCCATCATGTAAATGCAATGCTGGAACCAACTCAGAAACCTATGGCAAAGCTTTAGTCACTTACCTGCACTGCATATGACTTTTCATATTTCACCTGCATGCATTGCCTTCTTTCATTTTCGTCTCTTAAGAAATAGGAAGAGATAGAGCTTCCTTTTGTGACTTCCAAGCAATTCTATATACCTTGCAAGAATGCAGGAAAAATTGTTGAATGAGAGAATCCTGAGTTATTTTTCTCTCAGAGTTTAAAAACTACATATTCTCAACCATGTAAAATATAACCTTTATTTTACACTCAATTGCACATTTAAAAAGTGACAGTTTCTTATTCGAATGGCAATATCACAAAGTGTCTCAAGATCAATAATCTTGCCCTTAGAACCATCCCTTATGGATGAGATGAAAATACCTTGAATATCTTCTAGAAATCCTGATTATTTATAAGCATTAAGTGTTGGCAAGATAAATTGAAAGGAAACATAGTTAAATGTCCTTCTCTTCCCGTACATTGTAAATATTAATATATAAGGACTTGTTAATGAAATTTTAGAAACAAAAGACAAACATATGTTTTGAAGTCAATATTTCCAAAAATAATCAGTGTCTTTGAGGCTGCAGTTCTCGCACGTAATCAATTAGAGACAGTCTAAATGTACCATCTCTTCAAGGACTGTCTAAAAATCACTCATTAAAGTGTCAAAATTTGTGAGTTTGTGCACTCAAACTAAATGACATCTATCATCTCTGGATACAATGAAAGTGTGTGAATACACTTCCCTATCCTTTAAGATTTTTCTGAGTGATTTAAAATGTAATGGTGAAAGTAACCATGTAGAATTAAATGGAAAATATGAATTTAGCTTTGTATTTTATTGTCACTGTTTTATTTAAAAATGGTTTACTGTAGAACACATTTTTATTGAGAAAAAAAAAGTCCTGAGGTGTGTTATCTGCACTAAAGAGTAAAACCTGCAAGGCATATCTTACTTTTTGTGGGGAGAACAGAGAGGGTTTTTTGAAGCATTCAAAGTACTTTCATTCTCTTAAATCCTTGCTTTATCTTCATTAACATAGTACTTAACCTTTCCCAGTCTTTAGTGTATATGATTTCCCAATGTTGAGTACATTGGGAAGAGCAGGAAAGGACTATTACCCAATTATAATGGTCCAGAAATTTAGACCCAAAGAGATGAATATCTTGATCTTGGTTTGCCTCCCTAAAGAAGTCTGTGACAAAGCAGGAAGGAAAGTCACTTCAGATCTACACACAGTCAGGGAAAAATACTTACTCTCTAAATTTACTGATTTTCTCTCCTGTTTTGGGCTTGCTATGCACTCCCACTTTATAGATTTTCCACAAATAAAACACACAACAACAAAAAAAAAAACAAACAGAAATGATGTTAAGAATGAACTTTCTTTTGTATGAAAGAATATTTTAACAGAAGAAAAATTTACCTACCTTCTTACAGTTGTATGACTATTGATTTTTCTTCAGACTTCAGAATAAGGAAAAAATATGTGTGAATAAATGCTAAAAACCTCAGTCCATAAACTGGATATCTTAGAAGATTCTGATGTAGAATATGCAGGTCATTGTCAATGACTAATGCAGCATCACTTGTATTTAAAAAGTAATCTATACTGCTGCTTTTCATTAATGCTAAAAGGTGAAAGTAAGCATTTCCGAAGTAACTTTGATCAAAACTGGCCATTTCCATGAAAGAAAACAATTAGAATTTCTTCAAATATATATTTCTAGGAAATACTGCCAGCTGTATTGTCAAAGCACTAAATAGTGGCATGCTAAAAAGACATGCAACTAAGCACAGAAATAGAGTGAAACCATTTTTCCTTCTAGGGAGAAAACTGGGATCCTCATACTGTGTGGCTACACAGAAGACTCTTCCTCTTTGAATTAGCAGAGAGGAATACTAGAAGAGCCAAATTTCAGGCAGTGCTCTAAGTCTTATGTTTGCAACTGTACTTTAAACATAAAATTCACCTTCTCTACATTAAACAGCATTCTACATTTGGAAACTCAGAGCAATCTGCAAAAGTAACATTCAAAATTTTAGCTCATTTGTGTCTAGACTCCTAATTCTGTAGCCAAGAATTTTTGATCTAAGGTCTGTTCTCTATCCTTTTGTTTGTTATTTTGTCTCCTATATCCTTATACAAGGATCCATGAGATCTGTTCTCCTTATTGGTAGTGGCATATTGCAATGTCAATACTCTGTTTTTCACTCTGAACACAGCCTGCAAGAAGCAAACATGTTCCTAACATCCCTGTGGAAATCCTTTTGCTGTAACCTAGTTCTGTCTGCCACAAGCTTCAAGAAAGGTGTAAAAAATATCAGCCTCTTTGCCAATTTGGCATAACAAGAAAAGTGTAAGTGTCTGTTTGGGATCAGAAAATCACTCTGCAACATCAGAAAAGACAGAGGAAGAGGAAAGTGAGCAACATGACAAATATGAGAAAAAAAGGCTTTCAAATAACTTGAGTTGAATATGCCTTGGCAGAGGAAATGCCAGAACTAATGTGCCCACTCTGCCGTTTGCAAGGAATTCAGAGGAGATGTTTCTTTTAATATGCATGTTTTTTTTTTCCCCATTCAGTGCTGCTATATTTTATTGCGATCCCCTCCAAACACTTATAGATCAATCAATGAATTCAATAGAATCAAACGTGTATTTTCCTAAATGAACTACCATATACTGCTGAATTATATAGAGACATTGTCCCTTTTGTAGCTTTGAATTTAATATGGCATAGTAGCCCACAGAGTGTAGCAGCAGATTCCTCAAATTCTTTGCTGGCAGAACATTAAATAAAGAGAATATGACAGGTAAAATGATAGATCCACTGGAAAAAAAAAACATTTCTATCTCCTGAAAGGCAAATCAAATCATTATGGGTGTAGTCATTGCATTAACATCTTAGAGTAGTTGAAAGTATGATTGTGCATAATTTAACTTGTCTTTATAGAAATGATACACATCAAGATGAACAGTGTGTTGGTCTCTTCTGCTTCTCACACAGAGCTTCTCACCAGGGCATCCCTAAGCTCCCAGCAGTTCTCTGTCATGGATATTCTTTGCACAATTCACTCCTTAAATGGATCTCACATTCAATGACCCATCCCATTTCCCACAACAGATATCCATCAGTTGATCTTTGTTCTTGCATGATCTTTGTTCTTAGATGGATTTTTGGGAAATGAGCAGACAATTTAGAACATAAATGTTATGGAATGCAATAGCCAAGGCACAAAGCATTTCTTTTTTTCCTGGTCATCTTCCTGGGTCTCCTTTCAAACTCATCCAATGCAGGTTTCTTTTTGTGCGATTATCTTGTGGTATCTATCCTCAAGATCCATGTCACTCACACTGTCATCTTTGCCTTATTGTGGCTGATAGTTTTGCCTATGTTTCCAGCATCAGCACTGATCAAAGGTGGAGAAGAACCAGGAGTAAAGGAGGCATAATCTAAGCTCCACACACCTGCTTATGTTCATAATTCAATCCTCATCTTCAAAACCCCTTAGACCTCATATTTGTCTTCTATTTGAATCTAAGCTGCCAGTCCTGCTGCACTGGACGGTGCTTTCGCAATGTGTAGTATGACCTCTGAGAACATGAGTGACATCATTAAGATTACTTTATCTCAAGAACTGGGCAAGCTTTAAACCTTCACATCTGGAAGTGCTAGATGAAAGTTCTCTGATATCTTGCAGAAATACAGTCTCATTGTAATCCAGCTTTCCTTTCCAACTTCACTTTAAAGTGAACAGAACAGGAGGAAGTTTATTTTGTGCTGAACATTGGTATGAATCTAGTTCAGAATCTTGCAATTAGCTTCTCTCATGGAACACTGCATGCAGCATGCAGCAAGTGATTGCAAAATGAATCATAAATTAACCTGTAAAAAATGTGAAACCTCAGCTTATAACAGATTTCCAAACAAAAGTTTTGGAAGCTGGATGTTAGTTTGATTGGGAACACCTGCAAGCACAGGGACATTTATTTCTCCACTATGCCGCTACCATGAAGCCACAGATAAATTCTGCTCTTATTGTAAACATGTTTATCTGGAGTTCGGGGTTTAACTTCTGATTAGACTTTCAGGTGCTAATTTACCAATAACAACTACTATAAGGTGAATGGCTGCATAAAAATCTGCTCTGTCAGTGGATTTTTAGCTTTATTGTATGTGTCAATTTATCTTGGCAGTACAAGAACCATTCTTCATAATAGACACTCCTGGAGTCATAGCAGTCTTCTGTATACCTTTCTGACATACACTTTTCTCCTGCTACTATAGGATAGTACCTACCTAACTACCACATGTAATGCCTGAGTTCAGAGTTTCTGTGATGTTGGGTAGATATTGAAGTAGTGACTTGACCTCACTTCAATAATATGGTATATTTATGTCTGTAATTTATTAAAATATGATTTTATTTTAATACATTATTCCTTTTGCCTTTGCATTCAAGCTTTTCCCAGAAATTAACAAAGAACACTGTAAATTCTCTCCTGGTTAATGGAATCTTAAGTAATTTTCTTCAGTGGAACTCATCCTGCTGGTTATACGGTCAACACATGTTAAAAACTTGCTCTGTAAAAACAGTTAGCCTCAGTAAACTCAGAGAAGAACTCAAAGAAGAAACTAAAGTACATCTACATTTAAAAGACATTGACTTCTTCTCTTTGTCTTAAAAAGATGCTGTTAAAGTAGATAATTTAAAATTTTTCACTTTTTTAATAATTTTAATTTTTTGAGACCTGAATTGCGGTAATCATAAGTCAAAATATGTTATGAACTCATACATTCAACAAAATATGATAAAGCCTTCCAAGTCACTCTGTGATGAATATACACAGACCAAGAAAGTCAGAAAAGAATTAATTTAAAGAATTAAAAACTTTTCCAAGCCTCTATTACAGGCCAACTTTTCATGCTATAAAGTGGAGATAGGCTAGACCTGTCTTTTGGAGATTTCTTCTCTATTAAAGAGACTTCTCTGTTAAAGCTAGATTCCCTTATTCCTATACTAATGACTGTTTTAAGCAGACTTCTATGAACTCACTGTGAACTCTTCTTAGCTTTAAAAGTCTAGCTGCAGCTCTATAGGACTTAATATGGACTGAGTTTTGAGTCTCAAAGGAAGAGAGATTTAAGGAGATGGGAAGACTGGCTGTGCTGTGCTAGGGGTTAGAGCATTTAAATGAATGGAAGCAAGAAAGAGGAAACCAAGACCAGACTGTTCTTCTGTCTTATGACCTGTCACAGGAGTTGCATCTATCTCTCTTAAGTGCCTCAAGTGCATAACACGAACACTGTATTTGACTTAACATTTTTCTTTTACATCAATTTTTCTAGCTCAGCATAGGCTATAAGATTACACAGGCTGAAGGAGAGATTGGACAGGCTGATGAATGAGTAGGCTTCATAATAAGAAGTACAGTATCTATCTCAGAGCATTTGTGAAATAGAAGTTGCAGCAGATTGAGAGAATCTATGGCAGAAGAGTATACCCATATATCTGTTCTATATATGCAAGCTGTCAAAAGTGTACCTGCTCTTTAGGGACTGCTTTGGAAAGACATTTTGCCAGTGTCCACAGAAGCAATAATTAGAAGGAATTTTGATTTATTTTCCCCAACAAAGTCAACACAGTTATTATCACTGCTATCCAACACCTACATACAATCTGTAGCAATAACTTCTGTGAGAGAAATAGAAATATCTCAAAATCATATGAAATTTACTGTTGATGTATAGATGTTATCTTTGATGCTTAGGACAACTTATTGTAGGTCCCAAATTACTGCAGATTTAGTAGTAGCTACTACTGCTGTCCATTAGTTGTTTATGAGGAAGAATTTGACATTGTCCCTCTACTGCTTAGAAGACACATTTACATCAGCAACTTTTCTTCATGCTTATGGTGTTGTGTGGTGTTCTGGGAAGATGCTATACTGACTAAACACACATTGAGTGCTGTGCCAAGATGTGCTCAGGAATGGCCTGCTGGTGGGCATCAGTGCGTTTGCTAATGCTTTACCTGTAGTTGCACTGAGGGCCTCTTTCCCCAAAAATGTCTATCAGTATCATATCCTGCCTACCCCAAAGGATGTGGTGAAATAATGTTTTTCCTCTTCTTTTTCTAAATGCTCTGTAATTAGGATTTATGCTAGCTATTATAATTACTGTATTTACTTAAAGTAGAGACTTTGCTCTCTACGTTCAGACCCTCTATCATTTTGCAAAAAATCAGTCTATTTTGTATGCTAAATTTTGTTTAAACATGTAGTTCAGATTTATTAACAGTTGATGGCTTATCTTGGAGAATAAGCATCAGAAGGATATCCAAAGCAAATGCTTTTGTACAGCTCTTTAGTCTGCGGTTACAAAGTGAGTGACCTGTAACCTTTAATTAATAGGCACAATCCACTATTTATTGAATTGTGGACTTAATTGGCAGAACTGTAAGAATTCCTGAAATAACTACAGATTTAAATTCCTACTAAAATATGTTACTAAATTGTCCTGCCTCAGATCAGCAGGAAGAATGTTTTTGTTTATACAGCTCTTAGAGCGATTAATCCCACATAATTCTAAATACAGCTGATTTGTGTTTCTGCTAAAAGAAAAGGTTCTTGTCAGGCATTGATAAAAGCTAACCTGCATCCATTGCAGTGCAGATGCACAATGAGGTTATAGGATAGGTTATAGTCTCCAGAATCAAGCAGAGAAGAAGAGCTAAAGCTTTCTCATTTCTGCAGGAGTGTGTTCTCCATGGATGGGTACTGGGGTAGCCATACAACTGTTCTTCTTACAAGTTGTAAGAGTTGTTCTTAACCATATTAAAGGGATTAAACTTTATTATACTATTTGGCCATCAAAATTGAAAAGTCAAAAACAGTCATAGCTTGATTTGCACTGAACATTTAGTTCTTTAGTTCCCAATCTTTTAAACCTTTGAAAAAGGTTTATTTCTATATTTATTTATTTATTTTTGAAAATCATCTGAATAGGAGTAGAATTTTCCCATCCGGATATTTTCTAACAGGAAATAAGGAAGAAAAAGAACAGGCTTAAAATTCTGATGATATGTACTTGACTGTGCTAGTAGCATCTCTGATCTATGTCTAGATAACTAGAACACATGTAAGGTTGGCTTCCCCACTGGGAATTTAAACCTCCTTCCTCCACAAAAGTTCCTTGAGAAGAATCATGGGCAGCCTTGACTCTACAGCATACTGCTTAAGAAATGAGTTCCCTCATTAACAAAGCTTAACCATCCCACGATTATTTTAAACGATGGTAGTCCCTTTAATTCACTATACGTAATAGGCCTGATTAAATCCTAAAATTTAATCTGTCTCTCTTAAAAGTCTCTCTTAAAATCTCAAAAGTTCTCTTCAGTGCAAAGAAGCCAAAGAGTGGAGGTTGTTGCTGGCACCGGCAGTCTTGTTCTTTCTCCCAGTGAGTGCTTGTTATGCTTGGTTCTCACTGTCTTTCTCTTGGCTCTGGAAATAGCTTGTTCTTTTAGCTACTTTAAAAAAAAAAAAAAAGAAAGAACAGGGATGCATTTGCTGTGTCTGCACTCCCTCTCTTTTTCCTTTTTCAATGTACTACTATTCCACATAACCCTTCTTAACAGGGAAAGATGCAGACTGGATCTGAATGTGGGGAGAGTAAGGAAGAATATCTAGCTACATAATGGGGAAATAATGACTGCTGGGAGGGAGACATGATGGACACCTAGCCTCCCATCTCTTCCTTGGAAAAAGACTGCTAGCCTGCATCCACATGAGCAGTTTTGATGGATAAGCAATATAGTTTTGGTGTTAATAGCTCCAGTCATGGTCACATACCTGGTACTGGTTTTGTTTGCAGAGCAAATTTCTTGTGCACAGGCTATGTATTTTTTGGACGAAATGAAAACAGAAGCCTACTCTAAGTTTGCACACATGTGTTTCAACACGTACTGCGGACATCTAGTTCAGAACCAGAGACTTGTCCTTTGGGTAGCCTTAGACTACCTGCAGCATAGAGAATATTGTCCATGGCACAGAATTGGGTAAGGAGGGCCTAAATATCAATTGCTATCCACTGCCAGTCTGTTCCTCCTGTGTTACTTCACTTATTAATGTAGATATAGTCTTACATAACCTGTTCTTTGGACTGGCCTATCCTTTATTCTGATTTTTCCTTAAGTATTTCTAATCTTTTTCTACTTCTTGGTTTAATCCTTGTCCTCAACCAAAACAAGTGAATGACAAATAATCTATGAATGGCAGATCACCAAGTTAAAACAGAAAGTACTCAGCCTGTGATTTTTCAAAAATAAAATCCTTTATCCCATGCATTTAAGCTTATTTAAAGGCTCTTGCTTATTCTTTTTAAAGTTATTTCTTCTGTGAAGTACTGCAGGCTTATATCTATTTTTTTTCACTTACATCTTGTCCTGTCTTTGAACATAATACTATTCTCCCCATGTCTCTCTGCCTGCATTTTACACTGCATTAATTGCATTGAGCTTCGTATTTCATGCAGTGAGGGTAAGTAGGTCAATTCATAAAAAAAATGTTCAGTAGAGATGTGGTGAGAGAACATATTTCTTAAGACATACTGAACATGTACCAGTGTTTTACTCTTGCAAGTAAAACTCTTGTCCTGAGAGACTACTGTGACTCCCAGCCTGCATTCTATAATACAAGGCTCTGTGTGACAAAATGCTGATGGTCTGAAGATCATTAAGTACAAAAACTAGAAACCAGAGTATTTCTAGGTGGAGCAGGAACTCAGCAGTAGTTTCACAGGCAGGAATCTGTGCAGCGATACAACAAAGCAGCCTATAGCAATATTTCTTATGAGAAAGGCAAGCAAATCCAAATCAAACTCCATAAACCATTTCCTATTATTTACAAGAGTCTTAAGACATTGAGTTGCAAAATTAAACACCTGATTTAGGAAATGCAAATAATAAGATGCCTCTGAGTTATGATTTCATCCTACAAATATATGCTCGCATATTGCTTTTTCTTTTTTCTTTTTTTTTTCCCTAAAGGCCCTTATTCTCATTTCAAGTGCATGAAAGGCTGCAAAGGAATTCCATATTTGACATAGTTGTACAAAAGAAGAGAGTTTGTATTTTAAATGTTCATCTGACATAGATTAAAATAATGCAGTAACAATATTCTAGAAAGGTAATAGTGTCCTATAGAGAGATGTTGCCTCTGGTGTTGCTGATCGGGGGTCGGCAAGCCTCTTTCGCTAGCTGGACTGACCTGGGACTCTACTCACCCCAGGGCCATAGAGCACAGACCCCAATATGAGGATGCAGCAAAATGGCATTTATTGCATCGTTCCATTTGTATATATACTCCCACTACGGTGGGGAGTTTCACCTACGGCCCAATTAGTCGGCATGGGCTTATCAGTAAGGTAATTAATTATGCCCCTAGCTGCCCGTGACATCGCGAGATCTTCTGAACGCCATTCCCTATGCTCTATGCCCCATGCTATACTACATCATCTACTTTAGCTAAGCTCCCTACTCTATCAAACTCCTAAAAAGCGTGATAAATTCCCACACTCTGGTTTCTCATCATGCCTCCCTTTGGAGCGATTATTGTCCCAGGTAGTATGGGACACTATATAGTCTGGGACAGTAGGTGTCTCGGATAGTAGGGGATAGTAGGAACCAATTCAACAAACACGTGAAGCACATGCCTAAATCTTTTTGCTGAATTGAAACTCCAGCAAATGGTGTTTGCCCCAGTATCTTTTCAAAATACCTTCTGCTGATGATTTTGATATGGGGAGGTCTCCTTTTTGCATTAAATGAAAGACATCCATAAACTTTGATTACTCTTTCCATAGATCATTGCCAATGTTCATTTTTCAGCATCTTTTCACAGCTCTATTTTCCTTCACATTTAAAATTCCAGAAATTTGTTTCTGGTTTGACTTTTAATGCAATATCATGGAGGTATTAGAATAAATCAAGCCAAAAAATTCTTATATGCCTAATCAAAGATTAGATATATCTATAGCATTTATAGGTAGATTTACTATCTTGCTGTAATAAATAGGATTATGAAAGACACAAACGTATCTTTCAACTACATGGTAGATAGATAGAAAAAGACATTTATTTTTCTGTTTTTATTTTGTGTTCTATTTCTAAAGTGCGTTCTAATAAAGAGTGGCTATTGAGGTTGAAAGGCACTTTAGAGACTCTGTGCTGTTCACTTCCATGGCAAGGGGTGGGGAGATTCCCCTAAGTGGTGTATTGCCTTGACTGCTCTAGTAAAGATGTGTAAAAAAACAGATGGCAAATGTTACTGAAGGATTCATCAAGGGGAGCAAATATGAGTACCAATGATTGTTTAGATATCCAATTACATCTTCTACCAAAAAGGTGAAGAATCTTATTAGAATGCACTGTTTAGTAGAAAGCAAAATAAATTAATCTTCATGGAAATATATTTTGTTGTTCCTTTGAAAACTGTGCCTTACTGATGCTTGCAAATTTAACATTTCATCATCAATATTAACGTTGAAGTTTTCAGCACCTTTCCTCACTATCTGCTCCTTATTTTCCTTAATTTTATTAAATTCAGATCATCAAAGTAAGGTGGCAGAGAGGAACTTGAACCTTGTGCTAACCTATGCCGGCCACAACAAACAGACAACCTAGCTGCAAAGGAGTGGTTTGCTTTGTCAGGTAAGTAGCAGTGGCTGTTCTGTAAAACCAAAGGCCCTGCTAACCTCCAGAAGTGTAGACTCTAGAAAAGTCCATGCCAGTTGCCTGCAGAACATTATGAGAGTGGGATGTACACATATGTTTTGCCAATTGATGGGAAGCGGTGGAAATAACCAGACACCAAGGGAAAGAACAGACGTGTTTCCTATTAATATCAAATAATACAGAAATGAAATGATACATCTAATGAAACAATGAGCTTACTATACGCTGTCCATTTAACTACAAACAAATAAGCAAGGTAATGCACTTAACCATTATTATATGAGAAAGAGAATAGTTACTAAGAAAAAGATACGTCATCAATTGCCTAAATACGTTACCACCCTCCAGAACCACAGTTGCTGGGGAGTCCCTGTTGGTGAGGATTTGGAGTGAGGATTTGGAAAGCCTTCCTGGAAGGCAGTGCATACACCCCGAAGTGAGGTTTCCAAAGTCACTATAAGAGGGTCCAGCTTTTATAAAACCAAATCAGCAAAACTTGCATTTTTTTTTGTTAGCGGTAATATCTGGTATGTCCTACTGTCTTTATCATCCAGGACTGAGATTTGGCCAGAGTCTCAGTTTTGGATGGAAAAGTTCCCTCCTAGTTCAAAAACACTTTCCTGAGAGCCTACAAAAGTTACAATTTTATGAGCCTACATACAGGTTAGCATAAGCAATTTGCAGGCGAGTTCTGTGTACTCCTGCAAAAGCAGAGCCATATTCAGCTGTAAGTGAACCCTAACTTGGGCCTGTGGTTCACGCTCTGGCAGTTCAACATATTGTATATCTATTTTCACATCCTCTAGCGCCTAGTATGAGATTTTTGTGCACTTAAGAACATGTAACCATAGATTTTTCTTCATCTACCTTGTGGTCATGAAAACTTTTAGCATCCCATAGCATCCTGCAGGAAGCAGATCCATAACTTAACTGTCAATTGCTTGATGAAATATCTCCGTTGGTTTGTTTTGAACCTAAACCTTTCAGGCCCTGTAATTCTTATATTAGAAGATGAACAAGAAACCTAGTTTCTGGGCATTACCTCCAGCAGTTACAAACCCTAATCTTTCAAAGGCTACTAAGACAGCTACGTTGCAGGACAGAACTCTTGCTTTCTTTTACAAAAAACTATATTTAGCCTCTTGTTGATATGACTCTGAGACTATCAGTAGTTCACTAGTCTTTACCGTAGCTACTGAATCCAGCCTCAGTATACTGGAAGCAAGAAATAAAAACTTAATTATTTATAGGTCATTCAAGCTGACAAATTTCTCTTTCTCTTTCTTTTTCTCTCTGTTGCTCTCTCTCTCTCTCAAACACTCACAAAGTGTTATAGGAATCTTTAGTGGCTTTGAGGATTCAAAAAAGAGCGACTCCGCTATGTCACTATGAGAAAAGTGCAAGCTGAGCCCCTGAATTAACTGTGATGAACTGCAAACACCTAGGAACACTCAAAGGACTCCTAGCTAAATGTTGGCTATATTTGACGCTGCTGAGTTTGTACAAGATGAAATCCTAATTTGGTGTGGCTTGAGCAGATCAGTAACATTCTTCATTAGTTTACTGGAACCTTCTTGAATTTGGAATCATGCCCAGCTCTATCAAGTCCCTAGAACTGTTTGTTCGAATTGGCAAAGGTTTTGTCTTTTTTAACCATTAATCACTAAATTGTGCAAAATCAAGAGTGAGAGAAAGAGCAAGACCAGTGCATAGCCACAGACATAATAAATAGCTTACCAAGAATATTAAGTGAAATCATATGTAGAATTCACTAGTTATTTATGCATGAGCTAAGAACGGACTAACATAAAGTTGCTGACAAGATTTGTATGCCATCAGGAAAACATTTTATAAATCTACCATAATAGCCCAGAAAAATAATAATGACAATGCTAACACCATACCTGAAAGAACCTTTCTCAGTCACAGGATGTTTTTACATATGTGGATGAAAAAGATAACAATCTTGCCTTATCAGGAACCTTTAAAAGCCAATTAAAATATTTTCTGTTTGCAGATAGTATGATTTGGCAGTTAATTTTGTAAATGTTCCTTAACTGAAACAAAAATGTTTTCCATTAAAAAAAAAACCTCTTGCTCTTCAGTTGCGCAAGAAAAGCCTGAGACATACATTTTATTGCTAAAGTCTGTTTAGATTTATCATGTGACTACTTGGACTTTGATTAACATATAATAAAATGTTATATTTCTGTAGACTGCATCCAGTGACTGATTTTCCTTCTTCTAAAAGAAAGATAGATGTTTTTTGAACCTATATGACTGAATAATTTCAGGATTCTACCAACTGATGAACTTACTGGTAATGCTAGTACTTTCAGTGATACCTACAATAGCAATTTGTAGCAACTTGCATAAGAAACACAGCACACAAAGTACCATATTGCTCTGCTGCCTTTACAGAAAGTCCCATGATTTGATTAGCTGGTAGAAACAGCAAATATATTCTTTTAGGAAGGGTCCTGGGAACTCCAAGATCTATCTTAAAGCATTCAGAATGCCTCTCGCTCTCAGCATTTATGACAAAATCCTGTGACCAAACCTGTTGATGGTAGTTCATATTCTGCATACTATAACCATGAGCAGAAGAATGAGTACATTCTTGTTTCCTACCATTTGAGTGGGCATCCAAGTGGGCATGAAGGAGAGGAGATATAAATAGCATTGGTATAGTGTGCAAGTTAATACAAATAAAATTTGTTTCTTCCACCTCTCACTCCCCAGCTGACATAAAACAGAAGTGTCTCAGAGAGAGGAGCTCACTCCAGGGTCAATACAAAATTGGTGATCATGCTTATTTGCATCATCTGGTGATTTCTATACTTCTTTTTAACATCTTTGCTTATTTTTCTGAATGTCCCATAGGTCTGCTTCTGTGACAGTTGTAAGAGTGTATATGACCCATTCAAATCCAATTGCCATGACCTCTGCACAGTTGCTATCCATCTCTGCTGGTCTTTCAGATGTGCTGCTGTCCTTATAGCTCAGCCATGCAGAAGAAAAGGTCTGGCCAGAAACTTGCAGTTGTCATTATCACCATAGCTTTCTACTAGCCAGCCTGTTTTACGTTGCACTTATGCAAACAGGTTTTCTCAGATTCTGCCCCCAGTTAATCTCCTTCATTCCTTGTCCAGGCTATCTAGAGAGACAAAGGATTATGGCCCTGCCTTTGGAACAATTGAAAACATATTGATGCCTCATGCAGAACAGAATCCAACGAAATTTCTCCTAGTGGAGGTGATGCTGCAGTACTTCTAAAAGATGCAGTAATTTTACTAGGTGGAAGGTGGAGTGAATATCTATTTAGGGGAAAAAATAGCATTATGCTTCTGAATATCAGCAGTAACCTGACAGAGATACTTTCCAGAACAGGAAGTAGCTCTTGTATATGGTAGATTGGCACCATATACATTTTGGAGAGTAAAGGAGTATGACCCTGCAGTTGGCATGAGATTCAAAAAGGTTTAGGCAAATCACCTAAGCAAATCACTTAATACTTTGCCTTCTTCTCAGAAATGTTCTGAAAGCAAATCCAAGTAATAACTGGAGAAAACACATGTCTAAAATGCACTGCAATAATAAGACTTGCTAATCTGCTTATACATCTATATAATACCAAATAATTTTTATTGAGTTTTCCAGTAAAACCTATTAAAAGCATGATGATAATCACGTACAAATTCTAAATTCATTAATCCAGTGCCTTGACTCTGTCCTGAAAGTGTTTACTTCTAGGTCAGCCTATTGTGATTTTTCTTGAGGTGAAGGATGCTTCTTTCTGAAAAGCACTGCTGTTCTGTATGTGGTAGCTTGCTCTTGGTTATTTGTTTTAAATGTATTTCTAAGAGTAAAAAAGATTGCCTGGTATCTGAGTTGGCATGCTTCCCAAAAGCCTGCTCTTTTGAAAATATTTTGGGGATAAATGTTGTTCTGTGTTGGTGGATGTTATGCGATTATTTCAGAGAAGCCCGTGTCTCTTTCAGAGCACAAAAAGGCAAGACAGAAAGCTGAGAGGAGCAGCCTGTCCTGACTTCTGAAACACTGACTTGCACTATCTGTGGTTGCCATCAAATCTTGTGCCAGTATTTACAGATGTTTTGGTAGGAGATGTGAAGACAACTCCTGTAGCTCCTTTCGGGGGAACATGAGTTCTCCTTGGCTGCAGACATAGGGCAGTCTGTCAGAGAAATGGGATATAAAAAGTATCTACATCCTGTCAACCACTTTGCTATCTATTGCCTACACAGCTTACAAATAATTCAATATTAGTCCTCTTAAAGTCCTTGTCCTTTCTAACCCACAATCTAAAGTCTCTTAGTACAACATTTATTTAGGCTTAGCTTACTTATGAAAGTGCATACCTTAAAGGATCGGTACATTATGGAGCCTGAGACACTGGAGATACCATTATGTGACACTGATGCAGTTTCATTTTCTCCTACATTGCAGCCTGACTTTCTCTGAGGATGTGTGGCCAAAAACAAGAAAAAAAAAAGAAAAAGAGGATGAATCAGACATAGCTCTGTCAGTAAAAGAGTACCAGGCTTTAGAGAAGGACATTCCACATGACTTGAATGCTTGTGTATGTTTCCCAGAAACAGTATCACATTTTTTTTCTCAGAAACGGACAGTATGCCATTTTTTTCTCAAACACAGAGATCTTCCTCCCAACACACATGCTTGCTGCAAGAGAAATTTCAGTAAATGGAGCATGCTAACCCACATCCATGTTTTACCCACATGTATTCATGTCCCTACATCCATATTACCCATAGGATGACTTTGCTGATTGTAAGGTGATAGGGATGTTTCAGAGCTGCCAGAGAAGGCCCAGGCTTCTCTACCAAGGGCTCCAGAAACCTTTTGACAGTGCAGTGAGTGTGCAAGGCAGTCAGCAACTCCAGTCCCTGTTTCAGTCTTAGCCAGAAAAAGAGCTTCCAGGGAATAAGAAGGCTCTGTAGTCTGGCCCTGAAGTTTCCCCGAATTGTTTCCCAAGTGGTGTTATGATAATACTATATTAGTTTCTAGCACTCTCCTTAAATCTGCATGTTTCATTTGCCTCTTAGTTTATACTGCCTTACACTTGGGCATGTGCTTTCAGAAAGGTTCTTGGTTTGTGCAATATCTAGCCTTCAGTGTCTTGCCGCATGGCTGAATTTCCTGTGGCCTTGGAGAAGATGAAAGGCAACTCACCTATTTTTTCTGTCCTTTCAGAGATCAGATGAACTCCTGTCAGACAGCAGAGCCTAAAATATTCCCTCCAAAGAGCCCTTTGTGTGTACTTGCTCCTCTACTTCTATTACACCTGCCCTAAGTTCTATATACTACCTTCCTGAATGTTTCTCTTTCTGAGGAGACATCCAGAATTTGACATTTATCTCTTCCCCAATGCTTTCACAGAGCTACAAAAAAAGCTTAGGCTTGAAGATATGCTTGGACTTAATTTGGATCAAATTTCTTTTGAAAGCAGGGGCCCAGGTTACCTAGGATATTGTCTGAAGGATATTCCCTGTCTTTGGGCAAGCAAATCTGATGTTTAATTGCTTTCATAGTGAAGAATTTTGTCCTTATGTCTAGAGAGTCTATCCCCTGTAGCAATATGTGCCCATCACCTCATGCCTCCCTGTTAAGACAAGGTCTCTCTCTGCCTTTCAGAGATACCTTTCTCTAAGACTACCTTTCAGGTGTTGGAAGACTATGATTAGATTCCCTGGGACTTTCTTTTCCCTAGGCTGATCAAATCTAGCCCCTTCATACTTTCTTTATGTATTAAGTTTTCCTAAATTCTCTTTTTTTGGTAATTATCATTTGCTGAGCCTTCTCTGTTTTTTTTTTTTTTTTTAGTGTCTCTCTTGACCTGGAAGAAGCCAAAACTTAATTAAGTATTCCAAGTCTGACCTGACAAGTGCCAAGAAGAGTAAAATAATCACATCCTTTTATCTTCTGTCTGTACCCTTGCTGATTCTGCTCAGGACACACTTTGCCTTTTTTTTGCTGCCAGGGCACACTGCTGGCTCGTGTGTGGCTTGCTGTCTGCTGAGACCCCAGTTACCTTTTCATCAGAACTGCTCCTTAGCCAGGCATTCCCCAGCCTGGCCTACTGCTTGGGATTATTCCACCCCCGCTGCAGGACTTCACATTTATCTTCATTACAGTTCAGACATTTATCATTTTAACCTCGTATTAAGTGGAAATCTTCTTGCCTCATTTTTCCAGCTTGTCTACGTGTCTCTGTATAGTGACTTATTCTTCCAGCCTACCTGGCCCTTCTCCAAGTGTGGTGATGTCCATAGATTTGCTGAAGGTATGTGATCCTGCATTCCATATCATTTGCAAATATATGGAAACATATTGGACCTCAATATTTAACCAACATTTAAGACCATACCATTTGTGATTAGCTGTAAATTCATTTTGAGCCACTAATAGGACAGCAATAGGCAGAAAGGACTCAGTGAGTGTAAGGAGCTTGGTGGCAGAAAGTGGCTACAGTTTCCTTTGTAATGGAGAGAAATGCCTCTGAAATGCAGCAAACAGATGGAAACAAGAGCAGACAGGATGCAAAAAGAAATGAAAAAGAGTGAGAAGACTAGGGAAGGTAAGGAATTAACACTGAAGAGAGAAGTGAAGGGACCAAGAATGTGAAACCTATACACCAATATATCACTCCTGAGTAGTTCTAAGAAATATTAGATATTTGTATTTTTCTTCCTGTCCCTGAAGCTGTCTTTCTGACAATCATAATTGTCATGTTCTGATGACAAATGGAGCAGCCCACTGCATAAATACATATCTTCATGATCAGGTCCTCTTTAAGAGTCTCCTGAGTTTTCTGTACTGTAGTAAGTGCTAGAACTTTCAGCTAGAGCCCACAGAACTGTTGGTATAAAAACTAACAGGGTGTGATCATAGATTTTTGGCTTAATCTAACTCCCACTGAAGTTCATGGAAGATTTGCCATTGACGTCAATGGGAAGAGAAGTGGGCCCATGATAGGAACTACAGTAGTAATAACAATACATTTGACTTATATAGCCCTTTCTCTCCTTGCCAGAGCCCTTTGGGCACTCCATGTAAATGAATACAAAACAATAAAAGAGATTAAAATGTCTCTGATTCCTGCAGGATTAGAACAGACAAACAGTGAAAATCAAAGTATGCCTATATATGGGCCTTTTCTTATGCAATGCTTCTAACTGTGTCATCACACAGTTTATGGCAGGTCATCATGTGCTTGATCTCCAAAGAGCTGTTATGGATTGATCCACAAAACCACTGCCTGTTTAGAATTTTCTTAGCATGCAAATAAGCACAAAAATGGATATTGATAAAAGAGAATATTTTTAGGCTTGCAAATCAGCCAGAATCAGTCAAATTCTTGGCCCCTGCCATGTGCTGCTGAGTAGTGTCAGATGCTCACACATACACAAATTGACATTTACAAGGCATGCTGTGCTTAGAGCCAAGTTCAGAAATAAATCGCCTCTTTTGATAGGTTCACCAGACCCTCCTAAGTACACCAGAGCCTCCTAAGATTCATTTATTGTTTGCTACTGGGGGGACTGGAATGCTCCTGGACACAGAATGAAAATCCATTCAGCGCAGCATAAAGGAAACTGCAGAGACTGAAGCACAATAACTGTGAAGTTGCAGTTTCATAGGGTGACATATTCAGCGGGCTGCATGTGGAGGATTAGGTGCTTGGCTGTCATTAATGGTAATGTGGGCTGCATAACTACCTCCATGTGCAATTTGCTGAAACTCTACTCCAATAAATACCAGAGTGGCTCACCTGGGGCACACAGAGGAGTTTTGCTCATAAAGCATACAGCCTTGGAAGGATTTCCTTTAAGGATTCTGACTTCCGATGGATCACCTCCAATACACATTGTGTTTTGGTGCAGGGGAAGGTGCAGATCCTTATGTTGCCTGTTCCCTTCTCCAGAACAAATCAGAGCTTGACTTCTGCTCTAGAAGAGAATCCATGCATACTCATAGTGCAAACAAGAGAATAGCCTCACTTGATCAGATTCATCAAATTGTTCAAAAATTCCTCACATTATCCTTTATATTTCCCTTGAGATTCCATAAACTGTACTCAAGGTCCTAAAGGATGGTTGCCTAGTTTACATAGGCAACTGCACATTTACTGTCCAGTAATTGCATATGGTAAATATTAGGCACCATAGCCACAAGTGTACTCCTTGGGGCCTTCAAAGCCTATTAGAGTATCTTCATGAAACCTTCAGAGTCAGTGTTTGCCAAAATCACATTTACCGGGCTTTGTTCTCTTCCCCAAACTGTTTTGCCTCCTGGAGGAGGTACAGGAACTGATTTGCTGAAAAGGACAGATCCTAATAGCATTGTCTTTTCACAGAGAATTGTCATATGTGTTTGAATATTTAAAAATTATGATCTCTCCCACATGGTACTGTATTATTTATCAAGGGAACAAGAGAAGAAAAAAAGCTTTACCACAAACTGTCCTAGTTAGGCCAGATGGGGTCTGTGGTGAGGCATCCTTTTCTTTATTACAATAACTGAAAACATTGTAAGAAACAGAGCAGAAGCTTTTGTGCAGTCTGTTGGGCTGAAGAAGAGCTTATGCTCTTGATTTGTGCTGTTGCTAGCAGTAATCTTGCTACTGTGGCTTATGTGAGGGAGGGTCTCTAGGAAGAAGACTTGCCAATATATGGTGGGAAAAATGGATGAGTTTTGGGGCACTTAAGCCCTTTTCAGCTTAGAAGAATCCAAAGAAGAGCTAGTGTGCTTCATAGCTTGTCTGTTTATTCCAGTTTTATCAGTTGGTCTAATAAAAGATATTACCTCACGCTAAAAGCCGTACTGTTTAGCAACAGCCGTTGCTGTACTTACATTTGTGGTTCATAGCAACTTTAATAGTGTTAGTGGTAAGAAAGCAAGAGAGAAGTGTGGGTATTAGAGTTTTTATACAAGAGAGCAGAAATAGGACCTAAGTAAATAATCTGCTTTTATACTTCAGAGGCATTTATCCCCTTTTCAAACTGATCTGTGCACTCCAAAACCTAGTATGGATGAAAGCTGTGTGTGTGTGACCTGATCTGTGCTTCAAAAATGACACTTCTAACAGCTGTGGTCAGGATGGCTGGTTTGCTTTTAAGAAGCTTAGAGATCTTAATCCATGCTGGTTGGTTAATGCCTCAAGAATTTCTAGCAACCATCATTAATGATAAGCTGATGCCATTTACAATCATTTGATACCTCTGGTTATGGTGAGTTTTGAAGATCTACAGGGGGATTTGTGCAACTGCATACGTGAGTGCCTGCTGCCATTTTCAGAACAAAGTGGTCCCAAAATTATTTATTACATTGTCACATCTCCTAATTATTTTATGTGGTTGGTACCAGCCATGAAATGTGTTGACTTGATGGATTGGAAGACTGAACGCTCCCCATCTATGCAGGCATCTGTATCGCAAACACAGCCTGCTGCCTAGCAATAAAGGCAGGCAAATCTCTAAGTCTTTAGATAATGCTTACATTTTCAGGGCCTGTTATCAAGACAAGCAGGAAAAAAAGAAACCAAATTAACTTTCCTCCATCCCTCCATTATGCTTGTTTATAAAGGCAGGGAGAAAGCAAATGCTTGGGCATGAGGGTCTCAGAGGTGGTACGCTCTCTCCTTTGAGGTGACCATGAAAAGCCTAGGGGCATGGCTGTGAGAAGGGCAGGATCCAGCAAAGGCACCCCTGCTGCCCTTGCAATCTTCCTTAGCTGCTTTTAAATTATCTGCTTTTAAATATTTCTTTGCTTTCAAAGCCTGGAGGTGGAATCACCTTGTGTTATATAAGTAAGGGAATGTGTTGACAGATCTTCCCTACCTGTTTTTGCAAGTGAATTTTAGACATTTTAGAGGCAGCGGCTGTTGGGAGATCATCTGAAAGGCTGAGAAGTCTGGAGGTGAAATGGCTTGAGAGCAGTGTGTCAGGGAGGATGGGAACAGCCTGAAGCTCAAAGATATTAAATCCCACTCTGGTGCAGTGGTGCACTAGCAATTGTAACCAAATAGTTCTCAGTCCATTTTTATTAGCAGATTTTATGTGTTCAGGGATAAATGTTAAACTCTACAATTTGGTGTGAATGTCAGCTGTTGATGAGAAGCAGATTCCAGATGGGACACTGAGGACATTGCATCCAGGCTGTGTTTGAGGTACATGAGCAGAGCTGTGTGGGAGAGATTCAACAGAGTCTATTGCTCAAGTCCTGTCCCAGCTGTTTCTCCCTTGCCATTTCAGCCCAAGCCATTTGATCTACTTGGACACTGTGTCCCCATTTCTGCCCTCAGAAATATCTCTTTTAACATAGTGACATTAATTCCATCCCTTTTATTCTGTCATGTTAAAAATAAAAAGTAAAAAAAAAGTTTTAATTCCAGAATGTGCCCTTTGTCCTGGTGCCACATGTTATCTAGAGTCTACGCCCACACTTGGATTCCTGCCCTGCATGTAGGGGATGCCTGAGCCCATATAATGGATATACTTGCACTGAGTGAAGCAAAGGAGGCAAGTACATTTGTCTACCTATGTTTAAGTCTTGCAAGTGGTATGGGCACTTTGGCCTTTAATTTCATGCGGCCTCACTAAAGTGTCTGGGTAAGAAGAGAGATCTCTCTAGGGTCCCTTTGCATCCTTGGTGGAGAGAGAGGAGGTGACTCCATGTAGACTGCAGCTTTTAGGTATGCTCTAACTTCACATTTTTTTTGCTGGAAGAGCTTTTGCTAATGTGGATGGTATTTATGGCATTAACAACTGTGAAGTATTCATAACAGAGAGGTCCTGTTTTCCTCCATTTTTTTAAGAATTCACGTCACATACATCAGGGACATTCAGTCCTGTGTTAAGGATCAGTGCTGAGCTTTAACTTGACTCTCCAGCCCTGAGATTTTCTTTTTTTTTCTTTTTCTTTTCTTTTTTTCCTTTTTTTTTTTTCTACATAGAAGCATGAAAATCAGGGATGAAAGGATGGCTGGAGATTTTCTTGCTGGAGCTTTTTTTCTCCCCGCTTTGCTTTTCCATCTTGTTTTATTTCAACCTACCGCATTTTTTACTTAATCTTCTTTGCTCTCGTCCTTGAAGAGATCTACTGGGCTTGACATCCGTGACCCGATGTGATGATGACTCATATGGAGCCTACGTGACAGCGGTTGGCACTTTGTAGATCTGTAGGCTCAAAACCCTTAGTCCTCCCTATACACATGTTTTTTTCCTGTTCTTTCTCTTGGAGATCATTTCTTGTTCCTTATGCTCCAGACCCCTTCCTCCTCTCTCTCTTTGCTAACAGACTAACAAAGAAAAAGGAAGATATGCTTTTGGCAATCAGGATGGGTTGTGACTTGTTAAAACTGGGAAAGTAAAGTTTTGTCATGTCTTCTGCTTTTATTTCAGCAAAAAATACTTTCTCTTCTTCAAGCAGTTACTGTTGGTCACTAAATTTTGCTGAAGGGTGATCGGCCACCTGAGCGAGAGGCCTGATTTTTGTGTTTCATAAAGTTAGACCTCAATAGTAAAAAAAGGAAAAAATAACAAGAACACACTTTTACTAGCACTCTTTAAAATTTCACGAGTCCTAAGCCAGTTTTACAATTTTTACAGCATTAGACACGTCGCTTTTTTGTGAGTGCGTTTAAATGCAGCTCCATCATTTGACTGAAACTTTAAAAAGGTGACATGCCCAACAAATACATACAGAACCAGAAACTGGAATGAAAGTTACCTTATCTATAAATTACATCCTAGCAACTTCTGATATACTGGGAAAGCCACACATTGTTCTGCTGAGAAAAGCACTGTTATATCTTACCATGCTGTAACAAGTCAAAAGTCAATTCTTCACAGGTGCATGCTTAAGTATTCTGTACAAACCACAAGATGTCAGTGTGGCTACACAGAAATTTAACCAGTCTTACACACGGATGGATTTTTAACACTAATATCTTTGATAATATAATCTCTTCATTTATTTCTATGATTTGTGCTGTACTTTCCCTCTCATTATTATAAATGTCCTTTCTCTTTGCAGTGTCTCCTTCACATAGGGCAGATAAAAACTTATGTTAATGGAGTAAAATTTATCCCTTTTAAATTTTTTTTTCTTTTAATATTGATATGCCCATGATCTTTATGTTTTGGCTACTATTTTGCTCTGCTGACACTTGCAGTGATACATACTGTCAGTGGAGATTAATTGTACTATTACAAACTGTTTTATTGGAGCAGATTGTGCAGTAAGGCCACACTGGACAAGTCAAGAGTTACTTTATTTCCCTATTTCCATACTGGATTCCTATAACACAGTTTAAACTTGCATAGGCATTCCCTGAGACTGTGCTCCAACACTTAGATACATTTTTTCACTTGTCATTGGTATCTGGGGCACTGCAAGTACTTAGATCAGGCTGTCTAACCTTACCTGTTTTAAGGCTAGATCCCAGATTTGGAATCCATCCTGCTCACTTCATTTTCTGGCTATATTCATGTGTGAGGCATATCTCTAGCTCAAACCCTGCCTTGTGCCAGAGGACTGCTAACAGCTAACGCTGACCAAGTAACTATCTCCAAAATGCATCAATAAAGCTGTAGCTGCAAGTGTCTGGAAGACTGGCTCAGGCCCAAGGGGATCTAGCATCCTGAATGACCACCTTGAGATTACGGAACTTTTCAGGCTCATTTTTTATTTATTTCAAATGAAAGCCGACCAAAACCACTCATTAGATCAGCATTATTGAAGCATACTTTGAATAGCTGTAGAGGAGACAATTTTTGTTAGTGCCAAGAAGCATGAGTTCCTAAGATTGCATGTGGAGAGGTTTTAAACACCCACAAGCCAGGCAGAGGTAGGGCTGGACACCAGCTCGGTGCTGCCAGCACTGCAATGGACCCACGTGCTCAGGATTACTCTCTCCTGGGCAGAGTGTTCTTCTGCCATGCTGAACATCTGTGGACTGTCACTGCCTAGTAACAAGACATGCAAACTCAGTGTCAAACATGCCTTCAGTCACTCAGCTTCTAGCAGGTCTGATTTAGAGCAGATCCACGAGGGATTATAGCAAATGGTGCAGCTGAACTGTTCTGTTCAAGATCAGACTTGATGTTCTGAGGTGTCTGATTTGTTCTTTGGTAGCAAGTGAATATTCTGGATTTAACTTATCACTGTGAAATAGTCCATTCTTTACAAGCAATGTTTTAGTACACATTTTATCTTCTTAATCCAGGGCCTTTTTCTCTAACAGGGAAAAGATAATTTTGATTATACTAGAATATTCCTTATCTATCAGTGACTCTGTCCTTGCAAACACCATGATAATTCTCTGTTTTACAATCATCAACACAGATAAATTAATTCCAGAAGAGCTGAAGAGATCAGTCATGTGAACTGGGTATTACAGCTTCCTAAATTTCTGACTGTCAGAAGAGATGTGTTGCCTGGCCAGGAGGTATTGCTCAGAGCACACGGGATTAAACTCACTTGTTCTAGCAACCTTTGGGATTACAAAGCAACCCTTTGCTGCCTTGAGGAGGATCATGGTCACTTACGATTGCTTGGTGTTGATATGTGGTAGCTTGTTACCTTCAGCCATGTGCCCATACTTAGTATTAACATAGTGGCTCAATGCCGTTTTAACTGATCTGCTGTAGTCAGCAGCAAAGTGTATCTCCACCATAAGACCATATTTTATTTTTATAATATATTTTTATGGCTATGCAGCTAAATATAATGACAAAAATTGAAACAATTTCAGCATGTAGCAAAGACATTCTGTGCAATTCCTGGAGCACTTTCTTTTATCAGCATATAAGCAACTTTTTGGGATATCAAACAGTTTACGCGTTGGGTCTGATATTCGTCTTTAAGTAGCAAACGCAACAGAAAAGTTAGATAAAATTAAAAAGAAAATCGTCTGTAAAAAGAAGAAATGTTCTAATGTAAATGAGAAATTTCTTTTTTTTTGCATTTTTGATATGATTTTTTAATATTTGTGAAAAAACCTCTATTTGTCTGCCACAAAACACTACTAATGTCAACAAGCGATCATGCTATTGTTAGGGTGGCCATACAGCAGCCTTTCATGCCTCTAGATGGCAGTAAAAGACTGCAAATAGCTATTCAATGGCTAGATGTAAAATTTATTTCATTTTAGATATCGCTTTCACTTCTGATCCAGTTTGCTCTTTTGTACCTGTAGAAGATACTGGCTTTACTACTATTAATATTATTTACAATGAAATTTCACACTTAATCTCAAAGCTTGCTGGTGGATTCACTCTGCTGATTGCATTGCAGTTAATTCATTCTCAAGCAGCAGTCTTCCTTCTAAGCCAATCCAGCACTTATAAGGAATATTGACAACTAATAATAATGATGTAGCCTAGTAGCAAATGTAAAAATCAATGTTCTTCTTTTTAATTAGTCCTTGCAGGATTACTGACCCCTAGATTCATGCCTCTGATGATTTTTATTCAGTGGTTTTAAGGCTTATATATTATTACTTTAATCTGTTGGGAGATTTTTCAAAGAAGAGAGTGCAACTATGTACCCGGGCCCTGGCAATTCTTTGAAAATCTTCTGAGATATAGCTCATAGATGAGCCTAAGTCTTGTTTACAAGACTGACTGGAAACAAACCTAGGCCATGATTTTGCAGCTGTATGCTTTAATAATCTGACTTGAGACACTGTGTAGGACTAGTCTATACAAATACAAATATGTATTGTGTAGGACTAGTCCATACAAATACAAATACAAAATGTATTTGTAGAACTGATGCTTATGATGAAATACAAAAGCCAGAAAGACCTACTTCCCAATAATAAAATAAGATGCATAATATTTTTGCTGCATATAATAAATTAAACCAGGTAGGGATTTCAGACCCAGATTTCAACTCAGTTCTCTTTCTTACAGACTTTCCTCTGTGATCTTTGAGCAAAACATTTAGCTTGATCTATAACAGAAAGCAAGACTCTTAGAGAATGACTGCAGGAACTGCTGAAGTCTTGGAGTTCTTGTTATTTGTTTTTGACAAGACTGGCAGCAAGAGATAAATACCCTTTTTGTCCAAGAAGCTGTGTGCAACTTGTCATGTTCTGCCACTGCAAACAGGGAGAGATATCATAGCTGCCATGTTTGAAATAAAAACATAAGAAACCACAAAGGAGCATCAAAATACTGTAAAAAAAGGTTGTGTGTTTTTGCATCCTTCAGCGATGTTACATCACTAATAATGGGTGCACTCCATTTCCTGAGGTGATTATTGCAAGCACATGAGAAGAGCAGAAGTGAAGGGTGCTGAGCCAAGTCTCGGACTGTGCCTCCACCTCTGAGAAGTCACAGTTTGTGATTGTAAATGGTACTCTGAGAAGACTCCCTTTTGATAGACTGGAACACTGTTCTGAAATGGAAGCCAGTTTCATGTGGTTTGAAAGAAGCTCTTGAGAGATTAACAGGAAATCAGTAGATTTCTTCACCTCCTCTTATGGCTAAAATCAGAAAGAAGGACATCAGGTTGGGATTTAAAGAGATGGGCTCCAGGCCAGCTTTATTCTTCATTTTCTTCACTGAGCAGAGGACAGGACACTCACTGATGCCTCCGTGGAAGACAGGTGTAGCTGGACATGGCAGGGCATCCCTGCCACCCATGGGAAGAAGAGTGACAGCAGGCACAGAAGCCCTTGGGGCTAGGTCAGCTGCACATATGGCTGAGGAAGAGAGGGGTCTGTGATGCATGTGCCAACAGACCTTGCTTGAAGTACCTTAGGACAAAAATTTAATAAAGTTATCATCATTGGAAAGTCGTATCAGTATTTCTAATTGAGTATACAAAGTAATAAGAGCATCAATTATGGAAACTTTGCATTGTTATCTGTCCCTCCTCAATTTAATAATTTTTTGATGTTTTAGTTATGATTTTTGAATATGACACTGAATATAACAATTCCAACAGGATTATTCCAGCAATCACTGCCTTATTTCTCACATCAGACCAGACCAGATGCCACATTAAGTAAGTTGTCTCCCATTGACTTAAGGTGGTGGAAGTAGTAGAAGTCACTCTTAGGTGAAGTAGATAGATTTTTTATCCTTTACTTTTTTATCTTTCTTAAATCTATCTAAATTTTAAAGCTTGTTCCTCTGCTCCTAGAAATTTCTTTTATTTGGATATTCTAATCAGATGAACAAGTTGCAGTATCCTAAAAATTTATTATTGTCTTTTTCCCTATTTACAGTTGCAGCTGAATGTGAAAAGAGAAATGGCCACTGAAAAGTGAACTGGCCACTGCTTAAAACATAGGATATTTAGGATATTTAGGCATACTCCCTCTAGAGATTAGCTGAGGTGTTTAAATAAATTTAAATTTTGAAAAAAAAAAAAAGATTTTCCAATAGACAGGCAGATCTGGAAAACTGTTCAATTCAAATCTGTATGGTAGAGGGGAGATAAGACTACTTTACCCCAAATGAATGGAGTGCATATTGTAGTATCTTTCAGGCTTCAATTGGTAATTGTAATTTTCTTGGGATGTTCAAGACAGCCACACACACATGCAACTTTTAATTGATCTAGATGCACATTTTCCTTTATGCATATTAACATTTAGACAGTCTGCTAGTACACAACCTGTATATTTCTTTAATATGATAGATAGTTTACCTGTAAGATCATTTTTTTAATCCTATCCATATATTTTCTTTGTAAAATCTCTCCAACTTAAAGACCATCTATATCTTGCCAAACATGCTTTCTTGAGATGTTTCTTAAAAAAAAAATAGTTTATCTTGTGTAAGTCTGTAAGCATGGCAGTACATGTGTTTTTCAGCCTGGAAAAGCCTTGAAGAGAGCACACTATCATACAGGTGTAATTAAGAAGGTGTCCTTTCATCACAATAGAAAACTGATGCTGCATAATTATTCAAAGCTCATTTGGTTCATTTTCCAGCTTTTAAAAATGCAACCATGGAGAAATGCAGATTGAATAACCTGAATAATGGGAATGAAAATACAATCTTTCTAACCCTCTGAGTCATTGGTCTGAGTCCAGATCTGGCCTGTAGTAACTCAAAGCCATGTAGTAGCTATTTAGATATTTGTCTATCATGAAGCAGTGGGCACATGCCAAGACCTGATTAGGCCTTGCTAGCCCATGCTCTGTGAAGGACAAAGTGATGGCGTAATTTACTTTTTAAAAAATGAACTGGTAATAGCATTTGGACAGGGACGGAGACAGGTCAATAGGAGGTAACAGTACAGTTGCTATTAAGGTGTATTTTATCTACCAACCATAGACCTTTATGCCAGTGTACACTTTTGGACCACATTTTTGTTCATGACAGTGGAAAATAGTTTGGTCCTGATGAAGAATCTGTGCTTGTATTTCGTCCTTATAAATTTCACATTCTTGTTAAGTTTTGTGCAGATAAATTTCCAAATTTATCTTTATTTCAGTCAACAGTAAAAAAAAAAAAAAAAAAGGAGGACTTCGAGAGGACTTCTAAGCACAAGTTCCATCTGGAGCTCAAAATAAAAAATCTCCTCTGGGAATTTTTGAAAGAGAAACTAAGTTGTTTCATTTAAAGAATAGAGAGAAAGAAATGTATAAGTTCAGTCAGATATTTTGGGGGTGAAAAATGGCTTTGCTTTGGAAATGAAAATGTTTTATTTTCTTTCATTCTTTTCTACCTTCCAAGCTTTTTTTATCAGAAAGCCTAATTTCACCCATAATTAAGAATGCTCTGATCCAAATAAATCTCAAATCTAAAGCTGGAAAAGAATCATCCTATAATTTCCCACGACAAATATTTCTGGCTAATTTTGATCAGTTCTTGTGGGGATGTCTTAGTGTGTCTTTCTGATCTCCACATACATGGAGTATGGGAGTGCTGGAGCTGGCAGACTGAACATCTGGATCAGTAGATGTGCAGCTTATCTACTCTGCTGACTTTTCCCTCATGGAAACTAATTTCATCTGCTACCAAATAAAATACTGCTTCTGTTTGAACAGGAGACTGGTTGCCCATTGCTTTAGTTAAAATTGACGCTGTTTTTCTGATATTTCTTCTATATCTAGTCTATTTTTCTTTTTTATGCAGTATGTGATAAAATCCCACTTCCTAGCTGCTTGCAAAAGCACGCCTAACAAAAAGGCCAAAAATGGTTCTGATTTTTTAATCATCTTCTTCATGCTTAGTACTAAATAATAGTTTTTTTGGTAAATAAAGACCTTTGTAATTTATTTCCTTAATTGCCTATCTACGAGGCAACATTATGCTTGAATTACATCCTGTGAAATAAAAATATCAAACTGTTGCTACCATATAGCCAATTATTACTTTGACTTTGATAGCTATAACTTAAGCACTTTTCCATGACACTAGCATAGAAGTGTGGCAGACATTTTTTTTAAGACACTTCCTCTATTTAGGAACAGTATCTTATTTTCAACATGACTGTATTTATCTGACAAGGCAAGGAGGATTCAGTTGAGAGCAGCTCACCCAGATAATATGATCGGAATGAGCAGGGAAGTAACTTATCTTCATATTGGAGTAGTCTATCTCTAATTTAAAGGTCTCTTTAAAAGCCTGGATATTTGACAAAAGCTTTAATTTGGTTTCAGATATTCTGTAATGCTTTTGTGGTATTCATATCAGCACTAGCAGCATCTGATCATTTCTGCTAAAGGATTTTTCTTTTGAAGAAGGTTAAAAATGTTTTTTTTCTGAGATTTGTTTTTGGCCCTAGGAAGTCTTTTCATCCCCACTGAGGAATAAGCAAAACAAATACCTGGATACTCCCCAGTACAACAGGGATGTGGAGCTGCTGGAGAGGGTCCAGTGCAGGGCTACGATGATGATCAGGCACCTGGAACATCTGCCTTGTGAGGAAAGGCTGAGAGCTGGGCCTGTTCAGCCTTAAGAAGAGAAGGCTGAGGGGGGACTTGATCAGTGCATATAAATACCTCAAAGAAGGGAGTGATGAAGATGAGGCCGGCCTCTTTTCAATGGTGGGCAGCAATAGGACTAGAGGAAACGACCAGATACTAAAGCACCAAAAGTTCTACAGGAACTTAAGGAAAAATTTCCTGACAGTGAGGGTAATAGAGCCCTAGGATAGGCTGCCCAGAGAGGTTGTGGAGTCTTCTTCTTTGGAGATCTTTAAAACCCACTTAGATGCAGCCCTGTGTCATGTGCTCTAGGTGACCCTGCGTGTGCAGGGGGGTTGGACTAGATGACCTCTGAGGTCCCTTCCAACCTTAAGAACTCTATGATTCTGTGCCATGACCAAAGTAGTTCTTGACTAGTTTAAGGAATGATTTCTTCCTGTTTTCCATGAATAATTTTGCAAGATCTCACTCTTTTTCCTGCTGTAGACAGTCACATTTTTCTAAGTCTCAAGTGAGTAACTCTGCTGAAGAAGTGGAATACTACCTCTCATTTTCTCCAGAACATTTACAAATAAAATATAGCATGAGGAGGACAGCAATGCTTTCTTTCAGAAGGACACCAACGCTGCAATTAAAATGTAGAATGCAACTATGCAGATGGAAACAATGTGTCTTATATGATTTGGGATCTATCAATATTTTAAGAGGACAAGAATTGCTCCTGCAATTCTACAGCTATGATAGAAAAGAGCTAGCATCTTGTAGTCTTATTTATATGGTTATCAGAGGAGATACTCTTTTTATGTCAAAGTGAACATTTCTGTGGACTTCTTAATGTAAAATTATCATACCAATAAGTGCCTTGCAGAACCAAGTTAAAGGGCAAAAAATACCTCACTTGTCCATGATGGGGATCTTGCTAAAATTCTTAAAACAGCCTTAAGGCTTATGTTGTGCTGCTGCTATGGAAGGAAGAGCAGGATTTCTGAAGGGAGTATATGTGACCAGGATATGTTTAGCAGGCTGTAACGCCTTTTGAAGCACGTCAGCACAGGGGAACAAGTCTTGGTAGAGTTGGGAAGATGATCAAGAAACAGTAAAGAGAAATTCATCAATATGTGGGTCTTCTATGCCCATGTTCAGAAATGTAGACTCACCAAATAGTGCATCTTAGTTCTCTGTAGAGCAGATCCTGAAAAGTTCTGGATAAGAAAATATTTTTTTCTTTCCTGCTGATCCCACATCTATACCTGCTGGCATCATAACCCAGCTTCTGAAACTTCCTACTTCCTACAGTTTTGTGTTTGGATTGAACTCAGCATAATCATTTAATTTAAGCCACTCCTTTGGAAGAAGGCATAGATCAGGGACTGTCAGGGACTGTTAGAGAGTGATAAGCCTGCAAATCATGTAATCCTTTCAGTGATATTATAAGACATTAAAGATCTTTTTTTTAGGAGCATAATATCATTTACAAGAGCTATCTTCTTCAAAAATCACTCCATATTTAATCTGATAATGTAAACAGAGATCCTGATAAACCTGAGAAATATTTGAGATAAAGAATTAGATGACATCTGATCTTTAAATGTATTGCAGCAGCAGTTCTAAACAAAAGCAGCTCTTGTTAGCTGAGCACAGCAGATTACCAACAAATACAAAAAGAGAAAAAAAAGGGAAAAAAATTGGCAACTTGCATCTGGCTTAAATATAATTGAATAGTGTAATAGTCAGAATGAATTAGCAAGTGAAAAGGAGACTCTCATGTTGCCTAAAAGATGGTGAAAGAGATTTGGTAGTATTCATTACTTACTTTTGGAGCTGCATGACCAGTGTGTTAATACATCATGCCTTTCAAATACTTCCTAGGCAGCCATTTGGTTTGTTGCACTGTCCCTCACATAAAAATACTCTCTCACATTTTGGATTCATTCTCATTTAATATTATCTTCAAATAAATAAATGAGAAAATAGCAATATAAAGTAGAAAAGACAGGGAGCGCAGTGCAGATATTCCTAGATACGATTCCTGTGAGCCAGTTCAGTCCCAAAAGCAAAAAAATTGTTTTTAATCCATGACTGCTTCCAAGCTAGCAGGACCTGTAAAGCAGATCCTAAGCTGTGCTGGCTGCCTTGATCAGAACCAGTGCAGTTTCTGTTGCCACACAGTGTCCTGATGGACGTGTCAGTCTGTCCTTAGCAAATGCTTCAACTTAGGCTTTCTCCAGAGCTAGAGGAGCAGATAGGAACCATCTAGATCTGTTCACACAAACTCAAGTCCATTTTAGTTAACCCACCACCTCTTTTGGACTGCCAAGGTAATAACCTGTAGATATCAGAGCAACTTTGAAGAATGAAGGGAAACATATTATATGTGAAATAGATACCTCTCTGTGGGTCCATTTGGAGGTCGTTCTTATTAAGGGCAGGAATATAGTGTTTACCATGGGTGAAATTGTGTATGGTAATGAACCTCCTGAGGCTACTTTTCTTTTAAATGCATGAATTGTAGGTAGGAGTAAGTATTTATAAATTCTTATCTTGGGATGTGGGGAATGTTAACAAGCCAGTTAAGTAAATGAAAATTCCCTCATTTTTGATATGCTCAGTTCTACGTGACTCTGACTGCTGAAAATACAAACTTGGTGAAGTTCTGTCTTGGGAGTGCATTGGGTGCCTGATTTTCATATGGCTGAGCACAGAATGAAGTTTTTTTTTAAAAAATAACCAGTAACTTTTTCACTTAAGAGGGCAGAGGAAAGTACTTCTGGTATGAAAACAAGCATGATACACTCTATCATGCTGAATTTCAGCTTTCTTGGTTTAAAAAAAAAGACGTCTGCTAACATCCAGCCATGCCATATGACTATTTTCAATGTTTTCCATGACTTTTTTCCTGGACCTTGTCTGTTTTTAAGTGATGTATTTCCTAGCCAGGAATTTTTGCTGCACTCTTGCTCCAGCGATGCTGTGCGTTGTGAGATTCCGTCAGAGCGACTGGAGCTTTCAGAAAGCTATTTGGCTGCTTTGCAGTTCAGGCACATATGGAGAAGATATCAGCTGGAGATATTATACAGGCCCTCCACTCAATTTTTTTTCACTCAAGGCCTATTTGAAAACTCCTGTTGACTTTGTTTTTAAATGTATTTATCAGAATGGTCTAAATCCTCTCTGCATGTTGATTCAGTTTGCTTTCTGAGACCACAGCAGATCATTTACTGGTTAGTTACACTCTCAAACTGAGAATCCCATAAAGAGGCCATGAGACCTGGAAATCTAATTATTAGTTGCTTATAGCTTCCAAGGGTGAAGCCTTGCTCTCAAGTCCTCATTGCATACTGCTGATTCTAATAAAAATTTACACAGGCATGTGCTTTATTTCTCAAGATCTCACATTGCCTGATTTGTATAATTTTTGCTAGGGACTGATGCTGTTGCGTGCTTCTCTACTTCAAGAAGATTGGAAGGACCTCTCAGTGGCAGTTCTCTGCCACTCATGAGAAGTGGGCACTCAGGGCAAGAAAGCAGTAGCTCAGTCTACTAGTGCAGTTTTATATTAGTTTGTCTCCTGTGCTGTGTTCTCTCTAAAGTGTGGTCGTATTTCACAGGAGTGATTTGTGTTGAAAGGTCTAGGCAGACAGGTTAAATGACATGGTTTTCATGCTGATCACTTCTTTTAACTCTATATGCAATCCCTAAAAAAGTGACACATAGCTTTCCTCATGCGAAAGTTCTAATAGCAAAAACTTAATATTTTAATAATTTCAAAATACAGCTTTTGGATGTCCTCTAATATTAGCATGAAATATATCAGCATGCATAATCAACTCTCAGCAAATGGTTAAGGCAAGGCTATAGAAAAAAGGCAGACTTTGGCCTCAAATTGCTTTCACACTATATTATCAGTTACCGTATAAATCCAGGGAAGATGGTCACAGAATGGCTAATATTGGAAGGGACCTCTAGAGATCTTCTAGTCCAACCTTCCTGCTCAAACTGGGACACTTAGAGCATGTGGAACAGGGAGGCGTCCAGGTGGGTTTTGAAGATGTCCAGAGAAGGAGAATCCACAGCCTCCGTGGGCAGCCTGTTCCAGTGTATGGTGCCGAGATCTGGGCAGGAAAATTCTTCTAAATAATTGATTTTCCTGGATATGTACCAATCACTGGCTAAGGCACTGCCACTGTTTTGTCTAGCGAGTGAACATCACCTTTGTAAGGAGTTCTCAAAGGCTTGATCCAGTATGACTGAATTCAGAGGAATCTTGTTTGAATTTAAACTAAATCGAATCAAGCAAAGTGGAAGGACAACCAACCATTTTGATAAAAAAAGGTTTGATTCTTCTTCCTCCTAATAAATGTTTATTACTCGAGCCAGGAAGCATTTTTATTATCCATAGAAAGAAAGTATCCTCTTGAAAAATAATGATTTCTTGAACATTGTGGATGATGATGTTAGCATAGGAATTAAGCAGGAGGCTGGAGCTCTCTTAAACTATCTGAAATCACTCAAAAAGATTTTTATCTTTGGACCAGGGAAAATTTTAAAAGACAATGTAAGAAGGTTGTTAAACTTGCAATATATTTTATGTCCTCTTAGGGAAGACTTTATTTCCAGTCCAGAGATGCTGAAAAAGTCTCACTCAGTAGTCTAACTGTCCTTGTATTAAAACATTCAGGTTCAGTATTAATTTTTCAGTGGAACAAGATGCATAAAGATTTATGGGTGAAATTTCCCCCCTTGGAAGCAACCAAAGGTAGCCCAAGGCACAAATTAAATTGCACTTTAACTCTGTTTTGCAAAATCCAGTGCCTTTTAAATGGTGAGTTGGCCTCAGACTGGCCTTCTACATGTGGATGAATTTCAGTGTGGGTGAAAGAAAAGGGACATCTGTCTTTGAAATTTGTATTCGGCTTAGTGCACACAGATCTAATCACCAGGGAGAAGATTTAATCAAAAGAGAATTATTACTAAGAAGAGATTGCCTACTCAAATAATAAAATTCAAAAACTAATACTACCTGTTCGGGAAATATGAAGTCGAGATTTGTCCTTTCCTCCTCCCCAGCATTCATCATAATTTATTGTCTGTATGTGGAAATATATATTTACTGCAATTAAAACTAAGTGATTTCTTGTTCATAATAAAAATTCTAATTGCATATGCAGATTCCTTACTGTGACTGACAAAGTGCAATCAATGTATGTGGCCGTTTCTGATCAAAGACATGATTTCTATCTCTGGAGCCAGGCAGAGGATGGAATAGAGAGAGGTGATGGAATACTTCAGCAAAGTGATTAGGCAGATAATACATATACATATACCATATAAATGCATATATTTATAGAAATAATAGGTAATCTCTATTTTATCATTTTCAGATAAATTCCATATTCTGTTGAAAACAGGTCTAGATTCTTCCACTATTCTAATCAATAGACATATGAGTGGAATGAGATGGCATACAAAATGAGTAAGGAAAAGAAGAGCCTGGCATCAGGCTGCTAGCAATACATACATATTAACCTATTCCTGTTCTATCATATGTGCCAACACAAGTACTTTTACATTGCAGTAGTGCTTCATTGTCCAGTGTCTCATTGACTGGGTGTTGGTCAACAAATAAAGGGAGGAAGACACAGAGAGACAAAGTCTGGGAATATATAAAATGGGTTAAGAGGATGTTTTTTAACATGATAGGTAGCAGAATCAGCACCACATCAGCACCACATCAGGCTGATCATTTTATAGAAATGGCAAAGAAGAAGGGATTAGGAAAGGATTTCAAGAGAAACACTGAGATTGTTCTTCATGTATTTTCACACCTTCTCAGGTTTGAAGTTACTTGCTCCTCCCAAGAATGAGAGAAAGCATGAAGCAATGAAGCACTACCATCAAGTTATTTAGTCTTATTTTCCATTCTCCTGGTTCTTTCATTCTTCAGATATGTAAGTGAAATTCTTGACTTTATACTAGAGAAATCTAAACACTCTTGAGTTTATGAAGCTAAATCTCCAGTGCAAAGTAAACAGGATTCCCTTCCTCTTTTAGGATATGAGTAAATTCTCTTGAAGTCAATGGGAGTTATTTATGTGCAAGGCCTTGGGAAATATGCAATTAGACATAATTATGGAGAATGAATAAAAATTACAGAGTGATATATTCAATACATGCAGGGAGTTCAAATTATTAAAATTAATGCATCACATATTTTTATACTTGTCTTTTGGGGGTACTTCTGGAAATATTTCTGAAGTGAAATTCAATTATCAATACAGAAAGTAAGAAATTAATATTCATACTTCTACGTATTGTGGAAAAAATACAGTTCAAATGAGCTCTTTTATTAAACAAGCCAGGGCTGAAAATGAAGGGGAGGATTGCACAATGTGCAACGGCACATGATGTTTGAGAAATGAGATCATCAGAGAAGCTAGGAATTACAACATGTGGTTTGAATTAGGGGTGCCTACTTTCTAGACGCTTAATGTATTTGATAGAAGATGCCTCAAAGCATGTAAGAACAGCTCTGAGGATGGAAACATCTTCAGAGAACTTAGACTTCATTGTTTTATAGCCATGATATCTTTTTTTTTTTTTTCCTTCTGTAGTCCCAGCATGGAAATTGAACAATTTTATTTTCACCAAGGAGTATCTTTCCCAGTATCAAAAAATATAAAATCTTTCTAGGTACAATATGTGAATCAAGGCTGGATTTTAATTCATCACAAAAGGTGTTCAGGAGAATCTTTGTATCTACAGAATGACAGCTATTGAAAAGCTGAACAGGTGAGTTTTGAAACACAGAAGTTGAGATATTGATTGCCATTTAAATACAGAGAATTGTGAGAGAGTTGAACCTCTGAAGTAGAATAGAAAAGGCAGCGTATCTATTCAGATGATCAAAAGTATAATATTTTTCTTTAACTACTTAGAATAATGTTTTTGCAATTGCACATCCTGCTTGAACAAGTACAATTATGACACTGATATTTTTCAGTACTCTGTGCATTTTCACTAGAAATATGCAACAAGACTTTTGAAATGCCAGGAAGCATAATTTTATCGGTTGTAAGATGAACACAGAAGTACAAACTATTATTCTTTGCCTGCAGATTGGACCTATGAAATGTGGACCTACAAAATGTGGATTCATGCCAATGTGTGCTTGAAGGTCTAACAATGATCAACTTGCCTGCTATTACACAAGAGGAACTTTCTTTATCATAGACATAAAATGAAAGAATTTTCTAACTTTCCAAGTTGAGAGCCTGTTTTTCAGTGAGATCACTTAAGTGTATTTGCACTGCACTGTTAGAACAGCAATGCTGGAGAGAGCAATACCTACCTGCAGGTGAGAGAACCCTTGCATATTCAGCAGAGCACTTTCATTCAGCCTCAGCACATTCAGTCTGCCTAATGAGTTAGGTGTGATGCTTGATTATAGGTCTGCACCATACTCAGGGTGAAAAAGCTTATTATGTTGAGTTAGGAGTCATCAGTATCATTGATGAAACAATATTGCTCTGTGCCTCATCTGTGCTGATCACGGAGTCATAGAATCATTATGGTTGAAGAAAAACCTTCAAGGTCATCAAATGAACTATAAGCCCATCACCACCATGCTTGCCTGGGCCTGGAAAGCACTGGAAGCATAATACAAGCGCTGAAACAGATCTTATCCACAAATGATACCACTGTCCTTTCTCCTGTCATGTTACAGAAATAGTTTTGCCTCATTCAGTGTTGTTTCTTACGGTGTAATGACTTATAGACGTGATTGTAGCACTCATTTGCTGTTTGACTATATGAATCTCTACCGAACTTCAACATTGCTTGACTAATAAAATGAATTAAATGAATTCATTTGTTTTTACAAAAGATGGAAAGCATCTCCCAGCTATTGAAAGTCTGTGAAAAGAAGAAAAAAGTCTTAACTGGATGAAATACTAGAAACACTAGGACATCTTGGGTTGTCATAAAATATCTTGCTCTTCTGGGGAAGATTTTGACAGCTTTAGTAGTGAACTGATTTTTTTAATAACATTTAATTCTGTTTCCAAATGAAAAGAAAATGTAGCAGAATCCCAGGTGCACAGGAAAGGTATAATGGCGTAATATCAGAGTCTATGCACTCAGGTGACAGGTGATATTTGCCAGCTGTCTCAATCAGGTCAATGGTGCTAAGTCCCAAACTGCTGACTGTTCGTGCTAAGAAAAAGTTGCTTAATAAGTTAAACTCTCCCCTCAGGGAAGGTGAACTATTTCTCAGATTAGGAACTAGATGAACATTTGTTCTTTCCATCCTACAGTGGAACAGACTTGATTACTGGGTTTTGCTCTCACAAGCAATATGTCTTGGCAGGAGTTGGTCAGAAGCATGCCTTTGCTAAAGCTTTTCTCTAAACATGTGCTCTGCTTAGAGAAGGAATTTATTTTCTCCTTTCTTGCAACTAGGCTGTTCTGCCCTGACAGACTTATTTGTTTGTGATTTTGGCTAAGATTAGCTGGAAGCATTTTGAATGATCTCCCATAAAATAGTGAACTTGCTCTCCCATGGTTTTGTTATTTTATCTCTTTTGGTGTCTCTACTTCATATTAGAAATTCTTGAGGTTGAACTCTCTTCTTCTGCCTTGCTCAGTGTCAGATACTCTGTTAGGACATACATCAAATAAAGATTCTGTAAATTGCACTGGGAAAAGCAGCACCGGGACTGCTATGAATGTCCATTGTAGATCAGTCCAAATTGTAAACAGATGCTTTGCAGGCATATTGATCGTGTGTGGGTAGATATGTCAAAAGGGAATCTTCATATCAGAGTATCTATAATCTGATATCTCCATAACAGGATTATCTCCATAACCACAGGATTGTTCTGTACATACTGAAAATAGAGATTCTCTAACTTGGGTCTTAACCAGAGAAGCTGTGTCCTATGAGTCATCAAATTCAAAATAAGATCTCCTTGGTTTGATACAAAACTGCTTTTACATCAGTAATAAAACAAAGCATGGTACAGCCAAACCCCCAGAATGAAAATCAAAGACTTTAGCAAGGTCTGAGTTGGAAAAAATAGTGTATTTTTTTAATAATGGAGTCACTGCCATCCAGAGTTCACACCTTCCTTTTGCTGATTGCAGCTGAAGTGAATAGCGTGACATATAGCAAGCCATACAAATTCTGAAGAGAGGACACATATGCCTGTTTTCTTATAGGAAGAAGAGAAATGTGAAAAGAGGTGCCAAGGACAATAGAGAACAAGGAGATGATACCGCACAATGTCAACACGATAGAATTGACAGTATCTCACAAAACACAACCAACCACAGCAACAACTTTGTAATTTCATAGGATGAAATGCTTCTGAGTCATGCTTTAGGAAGGAGGTAGAAGATATCTTAGCTGCCAAGCATCTATTTCTCATCTCCACATGCTCTTTTGGGATTCACAGATGCAATGACTCCTACTCTGGATGAGAAAGGTTTACATTAAAGAGTCACTGAGTTTTCTGTGTCTAGTTGTTCAATTGATTTGAAGAAGCAAACAAGAATGAAAAGAAAGGCAGAAAGGGAGAAACTTAAAGAAAGAGAGAAAGAAAGGAAGAGAAAAAGACACTTAATGAAGCGCTAACAAAAGAGATTTTCAACACAATGCTCACACCTTATTTTAGGTTGCAACCCGAAATCCTTCAACATCAATGTACTTGTATTCACTTTCATATGTTGTGGATCAAGCTTGTCGTGGAGATCTCAGACATACGATCTGCGAATTAACATGAAACTGTGCTTTTGAGAACAAATAAATAATTCTGAAAAGTAATTAAGCTAGTATCTTAATATTAGTAGCTTTTTGTATAAAAGTTCATAAGTAGATATGTAGCACAGTGTTTTTGAACTGTGTATGATCAAGTCATTTTCTTTACAGTATGTTTTCTATTGGGGTTAACAGTATTTAGGTTAATGGAAAACATGCCTCTATTGCAAAGTATTTCCACAAGAAATATTGGAGTCGTAACAAAAATCCTTCCTCTGAAAAACATGTGGAGCGGCAGTATTTTATTTCTTCCCTTTTTATTCTTCTACTTATATGTCTTAGTCTATATGTGTCATTATAATAAGCATCTGATTAGCTCTCACTAGGCTGTATATGTGTCAAATATAGACATACCTACCTTATACATACATTCCAATATTCCAGTTTTGTATGTGTGGAATCACAATAAAGTGCACTGTCATTTGGCATGTATTGATAACACAGTAACAACAGTACTCAGGTAGCAAATGCTGCTAAATTTGTTAGACATCTGCACAGCATCAAATCCCATCTTTGGGATCTGGATGAGGAAAGAGATGGTACTGGGTTAGAGCTACCATGGGATAGGGAACCTGGGTTTCAAGAGGACACGGGGAAGGGAAAAGGAGAGTCCAGGGTCCCTCATGCATCCCATGCAATGTGCAATTCCCTGAGACAAATCCCAGCCTGCAGAAGCATCCCATCACCTACCAGCAATGGGTATAACAAAGAAAGAGACCTTTTCCCTGAGGAATACTCCAGGACCCTCCTGTCCACTTAAAGAGTGTATCTAACAGTGTCAGATACTTGGAATATTGTAAAAGGTTCAGGTGGCATCACCTCTCTAATAAAAATGTTACCGAGAGAGTTGTAGTGTGAAAAGACAGGATGAAGTTAGATATTAGAATAAAGTCAATTTTTGTTTCATGGAGAATAGTGGCAATCTCTAAGCAAAAATGTGAAATTCAACATGGTGAGTACTTCTCGATTTAGAATGGCTTTCTGAAACTTTTTTTGAAATTTAAACTGAAAAGTTTTATCAAGAATGATTTTTATAGACTGTAGAAATACAGGAAATAAAATTCAAAATGTTTTCTATTTCACTTTTTCTCCTCTTTCAGCAAACACAAGAAAGTCATGAAAATATCAATTTATAGATTTGATCTTTCCAGCTAAAAGCAATACTGCTCAAAAATGCTTTTGTTCATATATTATTTTTGTTTTAAGGGAGAAAATCTACCAATTCTACACATGCAGAATGAAGTTCTGATACAGTGAAGTCATTAAAAAAGTTGTAAATCCCACTGCCATTAAATGAGAGTGTATACATATAATATTACTTTATGGAAATTGCAGAGGATATGTGCTCGTGCGCATATAAGGAGGATAAAGGATTCTTTTGTTAACTTTAATATGACTAGTTTTATATGTATAATAATGTGTCTTATATTTAAATGTGAAATTACCTATTTTAAACCATTGCTAAATTTGTCTGATCCATGTTCTAAATACTTCCATTTCATGTTGCCATATCGTATTATAGCACAATCTCTAAACTGTACATACTTGAAGATTATGCCAAAGTGTACAATTTAGCATAAAAAATAATGGTTGTGGAAAAAATATATGTAGTACTTAGCATATTCCATATAATTTCTATGAATGTTATATTTGAGTTTGTTGGCAGAAGCAATTAGAGGGAGACCAAAATGACACCTATTGACTATAACTGAATTCCAGATTTTCTCTGTTGTTATCATGTAAGATATTTATGAAACTCAACAAAACCTATCATGCAGCCCCTTGGAAAGGAGACTGGAAAAGCTCAGGGCACCAGGCAATAGAATATTGATTCTGTACACGGTATCCAGTGTAAATCAGATTTGAAGAATAAGGAAAGAGCATAAAGGTGCATAGGAATAGATATAAAATCTACACATTCTTTTTGATTTGGTCTCCCAAGAACAGAAGAAACACATATGCAAAATTAGTGCTTATACCGATGCTCCACAGGTTGAGACAGAGTTGTTCTCACAGGCACTGAGAAATAATGTCACTCTTTTCCTCACCCTGCATCTACCTGCTCATGTGGTCACTGCATTCCTCTCACCTGCCTTGAGCATTCAACTAGTGTAGCATGTCATATTATATTAGACTTATGACAAGATTGGGTCAAAATACCACAGTGAAGATCTTAGCCCTATCTGGGGTGGCAAGCAGGCTTTATCCAGTTAAAAATATGAACAAGACTAGATTTATATCTATTTCTTTCACTATTCTTCCTTGTGATGTTCTGTTCACAAAAACATACTGAAAGGTATCCCATATTTAGTCATGAGACATGTTCTTTTTACATATGCATGCAATGTGTGACATATAATTAAAATTTAAAAACTAAAAAAAAAATTACTTGGTTGGATGATGAAGTGGCACTTATTTTACCATGTTGTTCTGATATTTTCTCCTTAAGAATGTCAGTCACCTTTCTCTGCTTTCTGACATCTTTCTTCAGGGGAGCTCAACTTCTTGCTACCTATGTGGACCATTGTTGCTGCTGCAAGTGAATTGAATTCTATTGTTTTCATTACAGTTTCTAAAAGTTTTCAATTACAAAATAAGGAAACAGAGATTCAAAGACTATTAACTAGCAATATATACATATCTATGTATAAAAATATATATTTTTGCCTATATAAATATGTGAATAAAACATAAATATGTTTATAAATACACATGAAGTGTAAGATCTTCTACTTGGGAACAAAACTGGATCAAACTCAACCTTAATCCAAATTATACATTTGGAAAGCAACAAATTATACATTGCTGATATGAAAGTTTGTCTGGGTAGTAGGATTTCTTTGATATGCACTAAATTCTGCAATGTAATATACCTCACTGTGACGGGAATTGCCCATTGTATTTTATAATTTTGTTAACCACATCAGCAGGTTATGCATACATTTAATGTCATCTCATAGTTAATATTACTGCAGAGTTTGTTTAGATGCCTGCAATAAAATTTTGCCTAAAACATATGCTTTTTGATGATAAATGCACTTTTTATTTTCTATCTTGTCACTAACAAAAGATCACTGAAACTGCTGAAAAACTGCTAAGAAATAATGAACAGGGACATGAGAGGGACCAGGTGTGATATATATGATGATCCGATGCCAGGAAGAGAAGAAGCATATATGGGTTAGAGATTTTACATGGTAGAGAAAGGAGAAAGTTATAGAGAGAAAGAAGTGACAGAGATTTACTTGGAAGTGAAAAAAGAAAGCAGTTAGAAAAGTATAAAGCTCAGGTAATAAACTTAGGTAACAAAAAATATGAAATCTGATTTTTGATTGAAGACTGATTTGAACATTCTAATTGAAGAATCTGATTGAAGACAATTTTTTTTTATGTCGAACTATCTGGAACAGATCAGTTTTCTTCTTTGTTATATTTTATCTTTTAAATGGAGGATTGTTCTTTTCAAAATTTGAATCAGATATATTTACCATCTTCCAACTCTGAGAAGAAACATTTCATGACAAAGGAAAAATATCCTTAAAAAAGGATTTTTTATCTATACTGTTTAGATTCTTTAAAATGGGAGAATAACTAGAGGCCAAAGTAAAAAAGAATAACTGACTATGAAGGAAAAGTGAGTGGAGGGAGCAATAATTTAGAAAGATGGTGAAAACTGGCGTAGTAAAACAACACTATTGAAAACAGTGGTGTTGCTTGGATGCAGCTAAAATCTGAGTTTGTATTTATAACTATAAATACAATGTCTGTGATCCAAAGTGATTGCTCGTTATACTCTCTGAGAGAAACAATGATAAAAATATCTCATTTTTTTCACACTGGAGAAACAATGTGAAACAGAGTCAGAACCAAATTATTTCTTAAAGGTCAGCTGCAGAGAGACCACCCACTTTCATGAGATCAGGCTTGGGCTCATGATGCTGCAGTTCAATCCCTTGAATCTAAAATAATGTCAAAGCCTAACAGAGGAAATGTAGGAAAAAAAAAGCACAGATGCGGCACCAGACCAAGGCAGGAGTAAGATCATAGAATTATAGAATGTGTAAGGTTGGAAGGGACCTTAGAGGTCATCTAGTCCAACCCCCCTGCACACGCAGGG
>JAUBOD010000972.1:1833047-1845859 GCA_032353885.1 Nothura maculosa | reverse complement strand
TCCCATTGGCCTTCTTGGCCACAAGGGCACACTGCTGTCTCATGGTCATCTTGTTGTCCACCATGACACCCAGGTCCACCAAGATCTGAATGACAGAGTTGAAGGATGCAAAGCAAGATTGCAGGACCTTTAATCTTTGTGCTAAAATAGGTTTCTAGTGAGCTGTAACTACAGAGGTATAATAAGGAACTGAAAAGAATCAGGTTCCCTACTTAACACTGCATTCTACTAGCCCCATGGTGCCTAGATGCTTTTGTTTCCTATGAAAATGTTTCTCTGTTTGGCAATATACACATACTTTTATAATCTTTCTGCAGTGTTGTAATTTGAGTCATAGTTGCATAAAGCATTCTACATAAAGCATCATCTTCTTTCAGTTGAAATTTCATGAAAACAATAAATAAGAGGAGAAAAGGAACTCTCTACTTATTACTTATTGCCCTCAGAAAAATAGTCAGAAAATTAGAAAAAATAGAGACATTTCTTAATCTACCTCAAAAAGACCAAATGCCTTGAAAAATCATCCTTTTTTTTTAAATTGGCTTGACTGGTGGTCTGTTGATTTTGACAGTTATTTGCATATAAAGAGAAGGTGAGATCAAGGTGGCTTGATTTACTTCAACTTCTCTCTGTATCTTGAGTATCTCTGCATATAGATGCCAGATGATGTAAGTGCCCCTCTGAAAGAGTAACATACGTATCCTAAACATTTCTGGATTCCCAACCACCACAAATGAACTCATACTAGCTTAAAGGTTCCATGACTGAGACTGTAGCAGTATCATAAAGTTAGTGCACTGGGAGTTACCTGAAACATAAGCATAATTTGAAATCAAAATATACTGCTAGAGTAACTTTGAGGCAGTTAGAGCTTCACAGATTGTGAAGCTTCACAGTATTATAGTAGCAGTTGCTACTCTACATGTTTGTTTAATACAAGAGCATTATGGGTTTAAAAATATAAAATATGTTCAAAATGTTAGATTATGGAATAAATTAAGGTGAGTGTAATTTTTCAAATGGTAGAAGAATCTCTGGTGATTTCAAATATGAGATTAGAGATGCCGTGAGGAAAATACTTTCAAATTCACCAAATTTGAATATCTACATACCATACATTGGAAAATCAGATTTACCACCCAATATCAGTAATTACTGATGAAAGTATAGCCATGATTTACAACACAGGGTTCAAATGCTGTTAAAATGTTTTAAACTTAGAACTGATGTGCTCATGTATTTCCCCAAGTAAATCTAAGGCTAATACCCTCAAGATTTCAGATTCATTTTTGCCTCACAAAATCTGAGTTATAACAACTTTCAAAATTTTCTGCAGCTTCAAAATGCATCATAATTCAACTAAAATTTATTGCTAACAGTATTCTTCGGGCAATTTTAGACAATCATTTTTCTTCTCTTTAATTCTTTTGAACTCAAGATCTTCCTCTGCTTTCTAAAAATGTGTAACTCTTCTCCACTTCTCCACTGTTATTTTAATGTGTTTTATTTTACGTTAACTTGTATTTGACTTTCCCAATATAGAGAAGGAGCTGGAGAAGAAGGTATCCAGCAACAACTGTTTCACTGCCATTCTCAAAATGTTGACCTAACAGCTATTTCTTTGTTGACTTGATTGTGTGGATAAAACTCTTTGGAGCTTTGTAACTCTTTGAGTGCTACAGTTCACCATTAATTAACCTGGAGTCCAAGAAATTCCATTAATTAACCTGGAGTCCAAGAAATTCCACTGAAATCAATGGGCTCTTCATTTTGCTGAGTTTGCTCAGTGTCTCAAATACTGTTAAATACTATGTCAGAGATCTAGAACAAAATAGTAACTATCAATATTTGGGCGTAGATGATAATAAAAATAATTTTCTTTATTCATATTTCACAAACAATAAGGAATAAAGTTTTATCCTATCATTTCCTAAAAGAAAGTTTAAAGAAGGAAAGCCTGTTGGATTTGTATTGGTAACCAACAGATTTGTAGCTAACACATAGCCTGAGCAGAGACATCTATTATGATCTTAATATTGCTTTCATTGTGTGGAACTATATAGTTATAATCTAGATTTTTGGTTACTCTATTATGTTTGAACTGCTTTCAATTCAGTTCAATTGAGAGGATTTATTATGGATGAGTGTAGTAGCAGAACAAAATTCTTTTTGATGTTCTCATATTCAAAACTTTAGCAATTTTCTAAATAAATAATTCCTTACCACAAAATAAAATAATGGATAGAAGTGGTCTGTCTCACAAATAGCAGTTCAGGTACCATAAAACACCGCATAAATATTTTCTAACTGCCTTCACTTTTGAGGACAGGTCCTAGCTGGCAGTACTGGTAGCTGGTGCAACCTGAAAGATGCTTTAGGAGGTGTATCCATTCAATCTGTGCACTCAGACACCACAGGGGTATCTGACTACACCAGGATTAGGGAAGGCTGTTCTTACTAAAGCATTGCAGAGACTAAATAGCGATTGGGCTGAAAGACCTCTCTGTACTTTAAGAGGTGTTCTTCTGTTATAAGACTGAAAAACTTAACATGCTAACTACTGGTGAGGTGAATACCTAGCAGAGTAAAAGTCCTCCTTTCTGCCTGAAAACTGAAATAAAATTACAATTTCTAGTCTCAGGAGAATAGTTGTCAGTCAAGGAGCATTATCTTTATTATGCTATTTTTTAATTGTGGAATATGATAATATTCTAGTAGTTGAAATTCAGCCAAATTTGACATCCTCAAGTACATATAGTTCAAGCCAAACTCTGCAAAAAACTGTGTAAAAGTAAATGCCAATTAAGAAAGTAATTCCACGCAGAGTAAAAATACTGTAATTAGACATGCTTCTTAGAGCCTAAAAGGAAATGAAAATTAAGCAGAATTTACTATAGAGCAGAATAGCTCTACTTAAAGCAGATTCTGTAATATGTAACTTAAAAAAAAATCCAACCCTAACTTCTTAAAACACCAGAAAACACCACCTTTACACAGGAAAAATTTTCATCACCAGCAACTCAGCCACACTTTTACCGCATTACTGGGGGCTAGCCAAAGACATTTTTTATTTAGATCACAAGAGTTCTGGGAACTCCTGCCAGCTGAGAATCTCATCAGCACTGTCCTTGGTGAAACAAAAAATAGTAGGAAACATTATACTCAAATCTTAACTCAGCTTTGTAATGTGGAAGACTTTGTCCTTCTACGTATACTGCTGTGGCCTAGATCAGTTCATCCTCTTGTGTGAGGGAATAAATACACTGTGGAACTCTCACGGGTGAGAGGATCCTTTGCGTGCCTGTTTTTCATGCAAACCATTGAATTATGATTATGTGATCCTTATTAGGACCTTCCCCAGAAGGTCATACTCCTCTAATCCATCAAGTCAATATTTGGGCTTAAATTAAAAAGTTACACAGATGCACTCTGAATAGCTGTGAATACTTTTTATGATTGTCAGGGAGGGAACATCACACAACCCTGCAGCCCCACTATTCATTGATGTTTTTATGGATGTAAGCAGTAAAACTGCATGCTGAAAGCTGGATTGCATGACCACCTACGGGACTAACTAACATCCATTGTTTAATGTAATTGCCAACCATTAAGACCCAGTGAAGATTTCAGGAAAAATTGGATAGCGCTTGCTGTTGCATGTGAGTAATAAATCAATAATAAGCAGCAGTATGTTCCTTTTTCAAAGGATTTTTCCTTTTAAGTTGATCACATCTCCAGTCAGAATGGCCCTAACTCCAAACTCCATCTAGCCGCATGACCCTGAGAATTTCTTATATTAATCAATAACATAGGTATTTAAAACCATCAAAGACATACATGAGGAAGACTCTGCAGGCCATTCCACTTTGTTTTGGTCTAGGAATAATTTTTTCTTCTTTAGTACAACTGGGACAATTTCAGATAGATTGCCTCTCCAAAGAGATTGCACATGCTTTTACTAGGTCTCAGTTTGGCCTAATTGGCTCTGGACATTTTCCTGGAGCTATCAGTAGACGACTCTTCTGGGAATCTAATTACAGCAGCAGAATGCCAGAGTTCCCCACACTGAAACACTATCTTTGAGACTTCAGAGCAATATTTTCACCAAAGTTTCAAGTTTATCCATATAATTTAGCTGTGAGGAGAAAATAGCTTTAGCTAGAGTTGTGTACTTATCATTCTTGCAATACTATCTGTATGTTTAAAAAAAAAAAAAAAAAAGCTGGATCATCCCAAAAGGCAAATATCTCTCTATTTAAATTAATCTTAAATTGCGAGCACTTCTGCCATTTTGTGGACTTTACAGCTTTCTCTACTATTTTGAATTGGATTTATCCCATGTGGCTTTAGACATTTACAAAATAGGTGTCTACCTCTGAGGAAGTCATCTAAAGTCTCTTTCTGGAGAGGAATGAGCAGTAATGGGCCCTACTAATCTAAACTGATTTCTGCTTTCTGCTTTAAATTAATTTTCTGCTAATCTGATTTCTGCTCTAGGAAGAGGTGAATCCCCTGTAAAATGGTTTTTTTTTTCTGATGTTTTAATGTTTTTCTAGACTAGAAAGAAGACTAGGTGTCTGTTTCAAAAGCAGATCTCCATCTTTATGGAGGATGGGATTTATTCAGATTAATAGTTCCCACAATGTGGAAGGCAGAGTTTGCCAGCTTGTCTGGTAATATTCAGTATGATTCTAAAAGAACCTGTCTCTCTATGGCCTGTAACAGTAGCAGTTCAGTATATGGAAGTGTTCCTTTTTTTTCAAGCTTTTTTCCTTTTTCTTCTCTTACAGATATCCAGAAGATGGCAAAAATAGTCTTAGACTGAGTACAGATTAGATCATGTTGTATTTATAAATATCAGGAATTGAGAGTCGAGTAGAGATAGCAGATGCACTCAGATATATCTGAGGTGAGTTGTCTTTCTATGAGTATGTTTGAAGTGAAGCATGTGCTCCTGTGTTTCCCCAAGTCTACTGCTTTAAGAAGATGAGATGTTACACTTTTCCCAAGCATGGAATCAAAACAAAAAAAATCAAAAGATGAAATTTGTACAGAAGTTCTCAGAATCCTGCTTTGCCTAAGATATGAAGAGTTTACTGTGCAGGAAGGCTGAACTTCTCTCCAGAGGACACAAGGTCAATGAATCCCAGCAGCAGATTAATTAGCAGAGATTCTCTTACCGAGTAAATTTTGAATTCCTGGAAAAAAAAAAACCCAACTCTTAAATTTAGTCAGTACTTCTATATTTTAGAAACTTCCTCAGTTCATGATAATGAAATCTTTATATGCTAAACAGATAGTGAAAAAAGTGGTGTAAATACTCTTTGAGTATGCATTGGCTTTGTCCTGAATAGACAGATGCTCTTAAAAAGTATTCAGTCTTACGCTGCTAAGGCTGCAGCTGTAATACTAATTGGAGAAGATAGATGTCCACTTTGCTGGGAACAGGCCACAGACTGCAAGCAGCTCAGTTTGCACTCAAGTCTCAAGACTCAAGTTGGAATAAAAGCTATCAAGTCAAACTGTAGGTCCTATTGGAACCAGGGACAAAAATCTCATTGGCTTCAGTGAACTCAGGATTTCCTCCCATTTGCCATGGCAAATGATGGCAAATCAAATGCATTGCCATTTACAATGCAATCATAAATGGAAGCTATAGATAGAGAAGTGGGAACTGAAGCAGAAAAGACAGTAATATCTTTGAACTGGGCAATATTGATACATTGGACTAGGAAAAGCATGAGGAGGAAGAGAGTCAGAGAAATAGCAGCTCTATTAAACAGGGAATTTCCCTTCTCAGCAGAGGAGAACTAGCATATAACTTGACTACATTACTGTACAAATGGAAAAGGAATGGCCCTCTAAAAGTTCAAAATCAGCTTGCTTTGCTTATGGAGTAATACAAACAATGAACTAATGAATAAGGATTTTTATCTTATTTTAATTCCCTTGATATTTCATCTGAGCAGTCACAAAGTCTCTCTGTTTTGACATGAACAGATTGCTTCTTTCTCTGATGCTATGTCCTCTGGTTCACATTAAAAATGTATGTCCCTGAAAAAAAGAAGCTTTCTTCTGTATTGGCTGACCCCTTAATATTTTGAATTGCTCATCCTCTAGTTCTTCCCTAATCAGGACTATCACAGATCCAATCAACAAAATCACATTATTTCTAGTTATTTTTCTTGTAGAGCTAATCTGAGAAGAGTTCTTTCCAAAATATAATGTCTGAGGCCTGCTACTGGATTTTTTCCTTTCCATTTAGCATCTTGAGAAAGAAATGATAATAATATTAGGAACAGAAAAGTCCTACTGTAAAACTAGTTAAAAAATTAGCCTCAGCTGTCTCTGCCGACAGTCTGTACAGAGATGTACCATACGTGCAGAACTTTCTATGGCACATGGTGTTTGGATGGAAACAAGAACTCTTAGAAGGGTACTGACGTAATTGTCAGACCGCCTTATATGAAACATGATGAAATTCACTTTAACGGATAATCAAAAATGATAGGCAAGTGTTTTCCTGCCTTTTGTATTTGTGTGTGAATGTTAGTTACATTCAGAATTTAAATTGTTGTTCTTTATCAGTACTTGTTAATTTAACACAAATTGTCTCACTTAATCCCTTTTAGTCAGCAGTCTTAAAATTGCATAAAAGAATAATTTATGAGAGCAGTGAGAGGAATCTGTGTTAGATGAAGCTAGGGAGGATAATAAAGACTGTATCTATGGAAAAAAAAGGGCTACTCTGGGCAAAATTGCCAAACTTGACTCATTCTGTGCACAAAAGGTTGGAAAAGATATGAAAATTCAAGTGTGGAAAACAAAGAAAGGAAATGACTTTGCAGGACAGTAGCCAGTGAATTATTTAGTTTTTTTTTTAGCAGACTGAAATACAAAGCAGCTTTAGTTATGTGACTTGGAAAAGATAGGCTTAATTTTCAAACATTACTGCCTAAACACATCAGATGTATTTCAGGTTTTGAGGTTTGCTCTTTTTTTTTAAAGTGTTCTGGTTGTTCCATGTACCCATAAATATCTGGATATTTAATTAAAGCTTGTGTTAATACTGTAAAAATATATAATCTAATTAATATTCTCTTTCTTTCATTTTCAGGCATATACATATATGTCAATGCACTGAATAAAGGTCTTTTAGATAAGAGAGACAAGCACACATATGGATTTTTTATTTTTTGTCTGCAGGATTAGAAAGGCAGTGATGGTATCTTGACTCTTATTGGGATGGAAACAGAAAGGAGAAAAACAAGAATATTCTGAAACTCTCATTAACCAAACTTCTATATTGAATTGGAATTTAGAAGAAAAGAGAGAGTTTGAGGATTAGGTCCTTGAAAACAACAAAGAAGGAACAGAGACCTCGTACAGCCTTGACATTGTCTGATTTAGAACAGTCCTCCATATTGATGGTAGAGATAATTTACAGGGGTAGTGGGAGAAAGCAGTGTGTGGACTCTTCAGTTGGATATTTCGGAACAGAAGCTCTGGGAACACGAAGTAGGAGCAAGACTGACTTCCAGGTCAGACTTTATTTTGGAAAGTCATAAGAAGTAAAGAGAGGTGTTTGGCTCATGTATGGCCATGGTTTAGTGAAGAAGCTTTTATGATTGCTGGCTGCTCATCTGGATAGCCACAAGCCTCTGAGAAATGCAATACTAGGCTTGCTTACACATGACAATGTTTGACACATTTTGAGTCTAAACAAAATGTTCCTCTACTTCCTCTCTGTCTTTAGATATTTGAAAGAGTAAAACATGTTAGTTGCATTCAGCTAGGGAGTAGAGGTTGTTGGGCACATACTTTTTCCTTTTGGAAGGTGGTAGCCCACTGGTGGTGGGTACCCTTTCTCCTGGATAATGTATGTTTATATGCCAAAAAAAAAAGGATGATCCTTGAGCAGAAATGAAAAGAAAAAAAGCCAGTAAAAATCTTCTAGACTGCAGTGAGTGCAGGTATGAGTGCCTTAGTTTTAGAGGTCAGGTGCCATAGGACCCTCTACTTCACACTGAGAGACCCAAAACTGAGCACAGCAGAAGTAGGTCTGCTTACAAAGCTACAGGAATTACTGGACAGCTGTACGTGCCACCTCTCCACTGACTTATTTGGCAAAGAAGATGGGGCAACAGGTAGATGCTGCTATTCAGGCAGGATGCGCAGCTGCAGATCATTTCCTGAGCACAGGAGTGTGAAAAGTGCAAAAAGGAATCAGCAAAACAGAAAAAATTCTTTGGAGAAGTGGTTATGGAGTCAGTGATGCTTATGGCTTGATCCTTGGAGACAGGTGGTTGGAGGCCCTGGAGTCCCTGGCGTGTGGCATCCTCTCCTACTACCTTCACTGGGTTTGAAATCAAACATTTTTGATTTGAAATCAAATGCAAAGCAATTACTGGAGAAAACACAATGCTTGTACGCAACACTAAAATTGTCAGGGATGATGTTTTTCTGTCACAGGATGGGAGTAACCCCCTTGGAAGTCAATGGAAATTTTTACCAGAAAAATAAGGCCCAAACCTATTACTCTCTTGAGAAACCTTTTACCAGAGGAACTAGGAGGGGAGACCTGTTGGCGTAGATATTCTGGCACATGGTGAGAATAAATCCCATCGACTTCCAGGGGAGTAGCTCCCAGCCTGAAGCTGGAGAACTGATTTTCAGGAAAGAAACACAGGTTTTATTGGAATAATACACTAGTGTTGAATGCCTCTCTAGAACAATGAAATGCTTGTGGTAACTTAACAGCTACTTTCTTAGGCTAACTCTCTTAGAGTAACTTACACTTGCACAAAACTTGTGTGTGAGGACTGATTCTAATTTGCATATAATGAATACAGTTGTGCATATATTTTTTCCTGACCACATAAATGAAAAGCCATACAAAATCAAATGATACATGAAGAGACACAGCCACAGGCTCTAAACTTACTATTTCTGTTTAGAAGGAGGAGACCATTCATCTGGGTGAACTGTCTTTTTTTTGTGCTTTACTTTATGTTTGCTTGCTACTGTAGTTTCATCTTCGTCTTTTTATTTTGAATACTTTCTTTTAATTAATTATGAATAGAAGGATAAATGTCTACCCATCCCTCAGAATGTCTGCTTTTCCAAAATAAAGCAATACACTGAGTCAGAGGATGTGACATTTTCATTTGTACAAGTCAGGATTTATTGACGCCACAGGTAATTATTAATTAGGTATTTCCAAACCAGAACATGGAAATACTGAACAAACCTCTTGTGCTGGGATTGGTACATAGAAAAATATGATTGGGAGTTAGGATGTTTTACAAAAAAATGGAGGACATTTAGACATATTCAGGACTAACAGGAGATGAGAACTGGAGTATACACTGTAGGAAGTGACTGGACTAATACTGACAAACACAGGAATATTCCTCTTGCAAGTTGAAGTATATAACTATTTGGAAGATGTAAACTAAATTTCACAATCACGTTCAGCCTCTGGAGGATTTTTTCAGGGTAACTAAAAAGGTAAAAGTGAGTTGTTTACAAACCACAAAAATTCAAATATAACTATAATTTTTATAAGGCACACAATCATTGAAACTCTTGATACTAGATTAACTTCATTGAACAAGATCATTACTGCACATTTCAATTGAAAATTTTCTGGGGAGTGAAAATGTACGAACTTAAAAATATTTTAAATGCTTACCAGTCCCTGTACAAACATCAAGAGCAAAGAACTATGCTTAGCAAATAGGACCTGCATCTGAGAGTGGAGAGTGGAGAGTGTCATTTTAACTTTTTCCCTATTGAAAAGTTTGCCTACCAGTCTGTTAACTAGATGCACATTTAGTTATGAGATACTTTTTCTAATCCTTGCAATGGTTAATACTAACTACCCTATGGTTGACAAGGAGATCACACGGTGGATTCCCTGGTTTGGCTGTTTGGCATTAGGCCATGGAAGCTGGAGAGAAGCAGAATTTTATTCTTCTTTGTCAATTGCTTAATTTTAGGATCAGTTCTCCTTTGATTGGCCTCATAATATGAAATGGCTGGCTTTGAGACTGCTCCACTCTGGGCCCATGGCAGACAGCTTTCTGCAGAGGAGACAATGTCCAGGGCTTGCTGGCTTGGAAGGAGGCTCCTTGCTCTCTCCTTTGTCTGGCACTACCCTGGCTCATCATTGGAGTGGTTCCCATGGCAAAGAAACTCCTCCTTCATCACTTCTGCTGATCCAGTGGTTGATGAGCACCCTCGAAGTGAGAGAGAGCATCTGCCTCCTTCCAATGAATTTGTTTTAATGAGGAGATCATTGGAGCCTCAAATGAGAGGATGATAGATATGGAGGACTCTTTTGTTCCTCTCAGAGACCAGTCCTTCCTGGGCACAATGCACAGGAAATTATAGCTGCAGGAAGAATTCATAGGATGATACACTTGTTTATATTCCTTGCAGTTTCCCAATACACTTGTTATTGAGCCAAGTTACTTTTGAGAAAAGCGTGGAAAAGAATATGAAAAAGATCAGCCTTGGGAAAGAGCAACCCATCTGGCATGTTTTCTTTTCTGTCCATCTGCAAGTGACTAAATATCCCTTGCTTCTACAGCCATGACCAATGTTAGATAATTGAGTAAACAAGCAGGTGGGCCAGTTCTTGCATCTTTGTTTTATAGCTCCTCAGATTTCTCTGGCCAAGACACAACCTATCCCCTAGTCAGTCTTCAATGCCACTGGGTGTCCTCTGGTCTTCTGCCAGCAGCCTGATCTGCAGCACGTATAAATCAGCTCAGCTTCAGCCACTTCACTGTAACTATGATGATTCATCTTGCTAAAGGATCTGTTTCATCTTTTTCAAATTATTTTGCTTCCCACATTCTCAATTCATTTTAATTGAGTTTTCCCTGAGGTCATCAGCTCTATGTTGGCTTCCTACTATTCCCATTAACATTGCCTTTGCCCAGACTGAGATGTTCAGCCATTGCATATATTCAGCTAGAACATTTGTGTAAAGCTTTGTTATTTGAGATAAGAAACCTACTTGAGACATTGAGGGGCAATAGGACTTTTTTATCCTTTATATTTCTCTTTATTTTTTTAATTGGCATGACACATTTATGCAGTATAGGGCACACCATAATACTACTTGGCTAGAGTTCAAGTGAGAACATGACAGTAATTTAAAATGATCAGTTATTTTTTCCAGCTGGTTTACATGTATGCCTAGGATATGTTTTTTTTCTTATCTCTCCTTGTAAAGCCACAGAAAATGTTGAGTCTCAGAGACAGGATACAATTTCACTCTCAACCAATTTGATTATTATTACATTTCCAAGCTGCTTACAAAGCTATACCAGGAGGATGGCACTTCTGTCTCATCCTAATTAACAATTTACTGCCGTGCATATCCAAGTGTGTCATCCCATTAACATTAGATCACATCATAAAGACACTGTAGTTTCTGACTGAGGGAAAAAAAGGTTATTTCATTGCTTTTGTCACTACTGTGCTGAACAGAAAGAATTTTCCAGTTTTCTCCAAGTTTGTATCTACTTTTCTTAAGAGTGAAGAACAGTTAAAATGATTAGCCTGACACCTGCTGAGGTGCTATAAAAGGACAGAATAAATGACTAAGAAATACATCTCACCTTTGTCAGATATTCAAATAGAGCAGAGAAGTAATAATTGTGAAAGGAGGGAATTAGAATTCTGTATAGTGTTATCTCTGGAATTCCAGTGAAGAAATGTAAGAAGTATGATTTAATTGATTTATATAGTCACATGATATAATCACTACCAGTTTGTGATTTCCTACAATAATTAAATTTGAAATGCACCAAAAGCCTAAGACTTTCTCCTTGGGGAAGATATGTATATTGTCTAGTTACTTCTCTCTGTGTGTTAACTGATTTGGTATGGGTCTTACAATGCCTATCTGATTTATAGCTTCATGAAAATTAAATTATTTCATTCTAATCACCATGATAAAGCAATGTTCATATAAAACTAAATTGAAAACAATTTTAGATCAAGCATAGAGGAATCTATTTATATAGGTAAGAGCTTGCTTTCTCACTAGTAACAAAAATAAAAATAATTAAATCACTCCAAAAAAAGTTTATGAGAAAGGCTCCCAATATTTGAACTAACTTGGTCATTTACATAACAATTTATGCAATGCAAATTCATGATATGAAAATACAGCCTTAGAGAAAAATTTGTCTATTTATATATTTTATTTGTATATGTATATATATGTATGAAACATAAGTAACGTGACAAGAGTTTATAGAATTACTCATAGCTGATCAATGGATCAGCTGGGGATGATGGACTCTGGAAAAACATTTGTGTATAGCTTTTGTAGCTTCACATAGAGTTTGATTGCCTTATTATAGTGGAGTGTGCTTAGAGAAAAAATTAAAATAATGCTTCCATTCCAGCCAGGGATATATTTCAGCAAATGTCTCACTGGGCAAGACATGGCACATTTGCTGAGCAATGCTGCACACAGAAAGTCATACTTGTTTTGTGGCTTATCTTTGGCTTTCAGCCACAGGATATCTTGGAAGACATTCTTTCTGGTCTTGACTCTTGGTCAGTTGTGTGAGTTGTACTTGCTTCTGGCCATGTAATCTGCATCTAGGTCACAGACCACATAAGGAGGTTTGTGTGTTTGTGTGTATGGCTGAAAAGAGGGAAGGTTCAAGAGTCTTAAAATTCAGATAGGAATCAAAAATTGACTGCACTAGCAATTCACTCAGATGCTCAAATGAGGAACCCAGAAGTGTATGCGTTAATGCAGTCTCTGACCTTGTTAAGTGCTG
>JAUBOD010000972.1:1790254-1832947 GCA_032353885.1 Nothura maculosa | reverse complement strand
AGCAATTCACTCAGATGCTCAAATGAGGAACCCAGAAGTGTATGCGTTAATGCAGTCTCTGACCTTGTTAAGTGCTGCATCAGTCCTTTTAAAGTCTGCAAGCTACGTACTCTTCTCTCATATGTTCATTAGTTTTTCAATTTTTTATCTTTAATATTAGTTTTTCCAATTTCTATCTTTAACATTAACTCTGAGAATGGGGCAAGAGGAGTGCCAAACAGGAGAAAAGGTGCCTGAACTCTGCTGCTTTCTAGACAGAGGGACCTGTGATGATAGTGTCATGTGCAAGTGAGGTAAGTTAGTTGTTATACAGAGGTGAAGACAGGCCACCATCACCAAGCACATGTCTTGATCTGTGTAAAGCCTACATGATTGGCTTTACTAGAATTTGCTTCAGCTCCAGAAAGGACTGCAGAGCAATCTGTCTGCTGTAAAAGACAGGATGTGAGGGACCTCCCTGTGCACAGGTGCCTCTGCTCTCTGTTAGCCTTTTTCTATGAGCTAAGAAAGCTCAGCATAATCTTTCATCCTTGGATGGTGTCACATCTAATGCCGAATTTGAGAAGAAGTTGTGCTGTGAAGTTACAGAACTAAGAAGCAAAGAAGCAACTAGAGTAACTAGAGCAAATGATTTGGAATGTGCTTGTTTCCTCACTACTCTCTACTTCCACAGAATTATTTCTATTGTTTTCCAGTGTTAAGTAATACATCAGTTTCAGAGCTGAAAAAATTGTTGTGTGTTACCTCCATTATTCTTTTTGAACCGAAAGTGAGTAGTGATGCTATTTTTTTTAACATGTTGTCCAAAAGTGAAAGGCATTATTTTCCTCATGGAAAGTCAGGTTCAGTCGAGATAGCAGTTTTCATTGCCCACAGTGTGGTAAATATTTGTAATGGGGCATAATAGCTGCAATTACCAAGCAGCTGTTTTATAGTATTGTGGTAGCTGCACTATAGTTACTACACAGACATTGCAGGAGGAACTTTCATTATAAATGTTTGTTTTCAGGTGCTTACAATTTTCCAGAAAATTGGAGAAATTATTGCTTTGTTTGAAATTTCCATTGTCTGTTCTCAAGCCAAAAATATGCTTTCTGAAAGACTGCTAAAATTCTTCTTGGTTAGTTTTGCTTTAACAGTCCATGGAAAAAAAGAACATGAAACTTCATGCTTTGCAAGTATTTTCCAACACATCTATATTCTATTGGTGAATAAATAATAATAAAAAAGACTCATTTTAAAAGGTCAGATGAGTCTTGGTATTAAAATATCTAAGTTGAGTTCCTTTGGCATGCCAAAAGTGTGTGGCATGTAAATAAAAGCTGAGGCAGTCTTTTAGATACAACTAAGGAAGCTCAGAAAATGCAGCTTGCTTGCAGCAGTAATGTCCATATACTGGTCATTTAGTATGATAAGCATTGCTATGCACCTATAGATAGAACTGAACATACCCTAGAAATATGCTCAAATAGGCCAGAGCAGTAAATTACACACCTGAAAGAAAATGATATCCTGTATCAGCAGAGCTCCCTTAAAGCAATATTTAAGTTGTACCTGATCTCTAAGCTTGTTTGTATGCCAGGAAATACTGTGAACTCTCTCAAGTGGATTCACAACAGTGTCATAGAATCATAGAATGCTTAAAGTTGGAACAGACCTTTAGAGATCATCTAATCCAACCTTTCTGCACATGCAGGGCCACCTAGAGTACATGGCTTAGGGCGTCCACTCACAGAATCACAGAATCACAGAATCACAGAATCACAGAATCTACAAGGTTGGAAGGGACCTCTAGAGATCATCTAGTCCAACCTTCCCGCTCCAGCGGGCACACCTAGAGCATGTGGCACAGGGCGGCATCCAGGCGGGTTTTGAAGACTTTGCTTTGGCAATGAAGAGAGGAAACCTTTCTTCTTAAGAAAATCTCCTATAGCAAGCCAGGGCTTAACATTTTAATATTTTCTTTGCACACTCCTCTTTGTAATGAACTACTCTCAAAATCTGAGAAAAACCATGCAACCCTCTCATGTGTATGTCAGTGCATCCAGACTGCAGAAGCCAGCTCTCCTTTCACCTGGGACATGAATTTCACCATCTCTTGAAATCATGCTTCTAGTGTATGCTAAATTTCATAAATTAGTATATTGTACATGGCACAGCGAAGGTGGAAGGCCTTAACTGGGGACTGTGCGGTGTGCTCACTGCTGTTTTATCCTCCCGAGACAATGATATTCTCAGGCACCTGGCATCACTTCTGAGCTCCAGACTCTGCGACTCTAAAAAACACAGGGAATTTTATAAACAAATGGACATTTAACTGTTTGACCCCAACTACTCTGCCATATATAAACATATATGCACATATGAATATTTATGATTATGTCTGTGAAGATGCTAAAGAGGAAGCAAACATATGTTCACAGGAAGCAAATAAAAGTTGTATGCCTCCCATCAGCAATACAAATCAGCTTGATTTCCTGCTGTCAATCCGCTGGGCATTATGATTCAAAGTATAACTTTCCAGCCTGCTCTGATTCCTCAAGCCAGCAGAAGAAATATGTTTTTAAATGAAAGAGCTCATGTAGAGCCAGCTCACCACAGTGAGTGATCTCACTTTGTATGCAGTCTTTTTAAACAGTTTGAGTAGAAAACACACCACAGTCATCATTAAAAACATAATATTTCTGCCTTAGCTGGATCCAATTGCCTGACTTTCCTGCATTATCTCCTGGGCTTATCAGTGACTGTTGTGCAGAGCATTGCCAATAATGAAGTAGCCATATTTATCCACCTCAAACAAACGACAAGTTTTAAGAGTAACAACTGAGTTCAAAAAAGTGTTGTAGACTGGATGAGATAATCCATGTGCTGTAACTTCAGGGAAGTATTTAGAGTCAGCTATTATTCCTAGAGGGCTGTCATCCCAACCAAATATTGCCTGCCTCCTCCATGCATGTGTAAAACAGGCAGTATGCTCTTCTAGGAGGGGAACTGGTGACTTACAAATTCTCTGATTGCAACCTGGGGTCTGAAGCAGAGAGGAGCTGGAAGGAAAGCAACGACAATGTAGGATTTCTACAAGTGTGCTGCCCCTGTTAGTCATACTCTGTAAAAATTTGAAAAATTTCTATATGTAATAGGGTCTGTCCCTTACACTAGACCTTAAAGAAGATAATTCCATAAATATAAGCAGCATCATAGTGGACTGAATGCAGAGTGACCTCTCTGAGCATGACCTTAATATGCATCAAAATGGCAATTGTCAGTCTCTAATTGCACTGAGTGCTGTAGCTTAGATCATAACTTTAAGGAACTTTACTAATACTGTACTTTTAATATGACAAAAATATATATTAATCTGATTTTTCTCATCATTATCCCTGGAATCAGTGAAAAACTCCCTCAAAGATAAGTTAATAATAAACATATTCGAATTCCAAATGCTTTTATTAAAAACATAAATTATTCACTTAAGAATCAGTAGCCAATAAAAAAGCCTACCCCCTTTTTTTCCACTCTTCTGGATTTTTAAAAATTTCCAATAAAATATTATTAATCCTATTTTGCTTTTCACAGTATATTTGGAATCCATGTCTCCTGCAGTTTGTAAATAGTAGTAGCCTCTGTGTTTATTATTGTAGTGAGAGATATTTATTGCCTTCAGTACTGAAAACTGCAATGAGGTCAACACTTAAATATATTCAGAGAATCTCAATTCTCTGATGTAATAAAGTTGCAGCATATGAAAGCCAAAGTCAATAGTCTGGTCTTTTCCTTTTTTTTTTTAAGGAATTCTTTTGCATTTGAATCCTTTGATACTGCATTCTTAAACATTTAATCATTTAATCCAATAATAATTGAAGTGTAAACTACAAATTAAGTGGAGATGGCCATCTGGATGGAGAGACTCTTTCGAGCTGTAGCTCCCTTGTGCCTTCTGTGTCGCATCACCAACAGTCATTCTGTGCTGGCAAAAGAGCTAGAGTGTAGTATAAATGTTGAGTAGTACAGGATGCTGGGGCTGACATTGCTGCAGTGACATGGACAGTCTGCCATAGTCTAACCTGGACTCTCTTTCATCTTTGAATTATTCTCAGATCTGTCTTGGACCTGGGTTTCATGTGGCTCATGCTTGGTAGATCTCTTCCATATTCAGCTTTTTTAACACAGAGCACTGTATAAGAAATTGTGTCAACCCCAAAACAGTGATGGAGTTGGATAGCACATTACCTTTTTCTGAATACTTAGGGTTCTCATGATACTCTTTTTCTTATTTCCACACCTGATTTTCAGGATGGGTTACATTTTATGTGCATTACTCGCATGCGTCCAGGAGAACTGTCAAGTCTACCAGGTGGTGCATTATATGAAGATAATCTACAAGAGTACCCTGGGCACAAGGGGAATTTTTGGGAGTCTTGCAGGCTCATAAGGAGTAGACTGCAAGACATCTGGAAATCTTAAGTGAATGTGCAAAATTCTCAAACCCTGCCAGGGCAAGCTCTTGAGTAAAAAAACAAGGATGTGTTTGGAAAAAGCCAGATGTATGATAGCATTAAATATAATAATAAAATCTCATAGATGACTAAAATAACATCACTTTCTCTCTTTTTTGTTATAAAAAGTATGCTGTTTTTCCCCTACTTTTTTATTCTGGAACACTTCATGTTGCGATGGGACTGGAGAGCTGATACAGGAGAGAGAAGGTTCCCTAGGCACCTTGCATGGAGAAGGACATGGGGCCAATGAGGGAGTCCCAGTGTAGAGCGGGGAACTCACAGCTTGCTAAGGAAGTGTGGAGCTGCTGTATAGCTCTATCAAGGAACAACTAGCTCTCCTTGAAAACAGAGGAGACTGTGTGGAGTGTGCTGCAAATCAAAAATCTTCTGAGTCAACTGCCACCACACCTGGAAGCAAAGGAATACCTGCAAGGATGGAAGAAAGCCATATATAAATCCCTAGAATTTCTATTCCATCTCCTTTAGTCACTTTGAATTTCCTATATTTAAAAAGTTAAATATCTGAGTCTTCATTCTAATAAAATCTAGCTACTGTAAGCTTTAAAAGTCATCCGCCTTGAAGTTATGGCTGACTTACTGGGCCATTACATTGTTCTTTTTCCCCAGAATGAGGCATCCAATGGGAGATCTTAGAAGGTGTAGGTTTAAGAATCTGTTTCTCAGTGACGTTCAGTGGACTGAAAAATCTATATCTTGTACCTGAAGAAACAATCTGAGAAATAATTTTGTTGTACTGCTCTGTGCTGAGCCAATGCTATTGCAACGACATTTAGTGCTGTGCCCACTTTATACAGCATTATAACACTATTGCTATAGCAGCCTGTACTGACTATGGCAACTCTATAGCTGAAAACTTAACAAATTTCCTGGCTGTGGAGATAAAACTCCTCGTATAACACAGTCTGGATGTGATAACACGCCTTTGACAGACCCTACTGTTTCAATATATTGGACTGTGACATAGGGCCGCGTGATAAAGATTTTCATCTCATTTTATGGGTAAGGAACTGATGCACTGCAAAATTTATTCGAGCAATTGTGAAGTTTGTCCCCAAGATAGGAGTGAATTTAAATTTCCTAGGTTAGTGCTTGAGTTAAGATAAAGTTCCCTTCTCATACACATCTGCCTGGTTAACTGAGCCAGTGTTTTGTATGCAGACAGATTTTTTGAATGAGGACAGATTTATTGTGACTACTAAAATGACAAGTTATGTTTTTCTTATTTTAACACTTTGTAACATGCAATTTTTGATACCTGCATAAATGTGCATTATCAAAGACAACAGACACAATACACACAAAAGTTGGGAGTCATTTCCCCATCCTTTCCTATATTTGACAAGTTACAAGTTCACACAGCCCTAGTCATGCTCTAATACCCAAAGTCTGTCTCCATGTCCTTAGGAAATTATTTTCATTTTGAATGGAAAAACTATGGGTTGTATCCTTATGCTTAAAAAAAACTTCCTAGGTAACTGACTTGGAAGGTCCTAATCAAAACTTACTGTGAATATTTGTTAAAATCTCAATAAAACTATCATTATTAGAGCAATTATTAATTAATAGCTGAATGTATCTGTAAGAATTTGAAAACTTTTTTTTGTTTATAAATCACTTTATTTGTGTTTTGTAGAGGGATACATCCCCATATTTTTTCTTAACTTAGAATCAAGAAGAAAACTTCTACTTTTGCAAACAGGGCTTCAAGAAAACAATCTTTTTTTATTGCTAACATTTAAAAGTAGATACTTGCCATTGAGCAACCACATCTCACCTTACTTGTTCTTTCTGAAATCAAGGGGAATGATTTATGACTTTATTAGCATAAATGGTCATCATTGATTTTATTACTTTATGCAATTATATGGGTACCAGGCATATTTTTGCACTCAAGCTGTTGTCAAGTATTATATATCAAGTGTAATGAGCTCCTTAAACCAATGCAGCATTTTGGATTTCTATAAAATACTTTGAGATTAGCTAGAAGTAAATATAAAAAGTGCAATATGTTCAACCAAACATTTTGCTGCCATTGCATATGCACAGACATCTCATATATAACAATTGCAAAGCATGACTTGAGAGGAAGACTGATGCCAGGCCTTCTTATCACTTTTGTTCCAACTATAGGAACTAAGTATCTGGATTTTATTTAATTATAGTAATAATTAGGTAAATCAGTTATTACTACATCAGGCATTTTGATCAAGAGATTGTGTTGAATTGCAAGATTTTTTTCCCACCTGAAGAAAAGAGAAAAATGTACCGGAATTTGGTGCCCAGATGTGATCCTGCCTATTGTCTCTTTGAGTTAGAAGTTCATAAATATTCTCTTATATGTGATGGCAGACATGGCTGAATTTTCTCATTTCTTAGTCTTATTATTGATATAGTCCAAGGTTATTAGTTGGTGAATTGGAGCACTCTTGTGAAATTTCACCCGGGAGGCAGTAGCTCATCTTCACAAAATTTTATCTTGAGGAGGTAACCTGTTTGATAATTTCTAATCCAAGAAATATTCCACTTTTTTCCCTTTTTTTCTCCCCTCCAAATTATGACTATTTCAAATACAGTGTGTTAATTACACTTTCTGTTTCCTGGAATGAGATCAGAAGAGCCACTAACATTTTCTAAAAAGAAAAGGGTTCCCTAGTAACTACAGTAGTCCTTATGGTATATATTAACTTTAGTATTACATTGCTCTTTTTCATTTATGATTTAAAAATATTTACATATCAGCACATTTTTTTAAAGATTGATTCATCTAATTAATCTACTTTCAACATTGCTGCCACAAAGCAAGATTTTGATATCACATGGAAAATCAGTTTGCATATATGCCTGATCAAACTTCTCTGACTCAGTATATTTGCACAAGGAATATAATTGTTACCAGAAGGAAAGAAAGTCTGCAACAGGAATGGATTATCTCCTCATAAACAAATTATATTTTTCTTACTCAAAGAGGAAATCTTTGTCTGGAAACCTTAAAGTGGTTGGAAGAAAGAAATGCGACTGAAGGTGTATTGTCACCATCTGACAGAAAAGATGTTAGCAAAAGATAGCACCAGAAATGTGAAGAGCATATTTCTCTCGATTATACACATTGCATTGTGCCATTTTCTTTTGTACTTAAAAAGAATTGTTCCAGAATACAATGCTCTTACCTCATTCTCCATAATGGTGGTCTGGCCACTGTAGCAACAGGCTCGCCACTGTCTGCTGCTCACCTGAGTTTCCCTTGGAGAAAGACTTCCACTTAATTCCCTCCAAACCTAGTCATGGACCTCTAATGTCAAAGAGAAAGGAAGATCCTTTAGAAAAATGTGATATAGCAGGAGTATACAAATATATATTTTAAGACAATCCATACCTATCCAGAATTATTATACCAAATTTTATGGAAGTGCATAAATGTTATGGTTTGGAAAAAAATAAATCTCTGTGTATCATGAGTTGCTTCTTTTAAATAGAAGTTCTAGTTATAATTATCTCTCTGGTTATTCAGTTCTTCTATCAGCATTTTTTTTCCAATCGAAATTATTATTGTCTGTGCAGAGCTAATCTGCTATTTTTCATAATTTCTTGAGTTACTGTGAAAGAATTGCTTGAGAAGAGGGGGAACTTGGGGAAAGATGGAGTATGACAGAAGTTCTGGCGTTGGAGAGGCCTGCCTGAGGGGAGAGACAGTTACCAATTCCAAGATGGTTGGTATCTGTGGAATCCACTTCTCTATAGGAAACACAATCTGCCCTCTTAGCCCGTACTAATAAGAGTGAATGAAGGATGCAGCAGAGTGAAGATACCGCTACCAAACTCCATCGTAGTCCCTGCAGAGGTGGCAGCCCGATTGTGCCACACAGCTGAGGGGCCAAGGATGGTGGCAGATCCCTTCCATCTGATAAGCTTTGCTCAGGCTTCTTCTCCTTCTAATCCCATTATAATACTAATACATGACCACTCCTCCCTAAGCATACTCTCTAGATTAATAATAAAAGTAAATATGAATAGAGTCACTCAAGCTCTACCTGAATGTAAAAGAAAATATATAAAAGGTGAAATGAGTGAGAGGTAAGAACTAGGAAGGAAGAAGGAAGAGGAGAGAGACAGGACTCCATCGTAACTTCTGGATCAGTCAACAGGCTGAACCCCTTTCCCCTCCCTGACCTCAGGTCAGGACACCACCTGAGGAGACTCTTCAAGATTGAAAGCCCTTTTCCATCTTCTGGGTGAGTGATGATTGTGCATTTGTACACCACGCCTTAGATAAGAACCCCATACGGTAAAGAATTTCCTATACTGACATACAAAACCTGTTTTCTAAATGTTGCATTTGAATAAGTTGTGCTATTCATGAACCCGATCACTTGAAGGTAATCAACCTACAGTCGATTGTGTTGGTGAATCCAATACTGCCAGAATCAGGCATGTAGCTGGCACAGTATTCGTTATCTCTGTTAAGAGATGAGACCAGTCACCTCTAGTCCCTCTAACTTTGAAAATTGGTTGGAACACAAGGGAATTCATCTCTTACCAAATTTGACCCCCTTTTCCCCATCGAATCGCAACAGTTATATACTAGAGAATACTGCTAATAACTCTTTTTCTGTTGTATAAAATAGCTATTTTAGAGATATCTTTCCTTGAAATATGCTAAAGAAACCCATTTTCAGAAAGTCTCAGGTTGAAACTCTTTTAACATACCAGAAACAGTAAATATACTTTATATATATTTTGTATATAAATATATTTTATTTTTTAAATATATCCTATATATATTAATTTATATTTATATTAAAATTATATTTTAAATATATACGTATAAAAATATTTTATTTTAAATATCTAATAAGACTTAGGGGAATCCTAGATTGTTGGATCTGCTGAATAAGTTTCTTTCAAACCTCAGTTGTATCCTCCCTATTCAATATTCTCTTCAAATTGAAGTGCTAGACTTTTCAGGTCCTCCTGGAAACGTAACTGCTCCATTCTCTTGACCATTACATTAACTCGTCTCGAAGAAGTCCTTTTCAGATATGGAGAGCAAAACTGCATAAAGTACTTAGGATGTGTGAGCATGAAGGAATTACACAGAAGCAAAATGTCTCATTTTTAATTTTTTTCCTGATAATGCGCAACATTTTGTTGGCGCTATGAATCATATCAAGTCAAAGATTTTGCATGATGAATGCTATATCTCTTCCTGGAGTCTCACCTTCTGAGTTCCGCATCATGTAAATACAGCTGAAATCTGTTTTTCTGAAATAACTCACCTCATATTTATTTATAAAAAGAATTCATTGAGCTCTTCTACAACCTCACCACTTCTCTGTGACTCTTCAGCTGTCAAGTGAGTGCAGTCTGAAGCCAAGAGAGCTGATGCAATTTTGTATTTTCAGAGTTAGAAGGAGCTTCTTGGATTAGCAAGTTAGGGCTGTGATTTGCAGGACCTCTGCAACAGCATGAAATCTCTGTCACTTAGCTGTACCATAGAACTAATTTTATTTTGTCTATATGGGAATGCTTCTATAGGGTCTCATGTTGCTTCAAGAAAGTTATTCTGACTTTAAGTCTATTTCTTGTTTTGTCATTTTCTTTTGGCTTAAAAGACTTTTTCTGTATTCTGGTATTTATCTCCAACTTGAATTTTTAGAGATGTATTTACCGCACTGTTTGTTCTATGTTACTATACTGGATCAGCCAAGATTTTCTAGTCTCATTTTATAAGATAGATTTTATAAGATAACTAGTCATCCTAGCTGCTTTTGCCATACATATGTTTCTGAGGTTTTTCTTAAAGATGTATAGAAGTCCAAGTAGTGCTGGACTTTCTTTTTTTTATTTTATTTTTGTGATACTTAAGTAATGATGTCTTAAACAATCCAAAATAAACTGCTATAGGGATAAAGCAACATATGAAATAAGTGTTTACATCTAAAAGGAAATAACAGACAATAACTCTTCCTTCCCTCCTGAACTAAATCTTAAAATATCTGCTGTATATCCTAGTGCTCAATGAGAAATGAAAAGAAACAAATATATTTAAAAGAGATAGCTTGCTATTTGTAACTTCTGTGTTTAATAAAAAAATATATTCTGAAATCACAGCAGGAAAAGTACCTTTTAATCTGGCAGTCATCAAGAGAAGACATGATGTAAATGAGTGAGAGACAGAGAAAAGGAAAGTAAATATTGCCAGCACTTCCTCTTCCCTTCTTGCTTTCAGCACTCTCATGCCTTTCTGGGAGCACACAGGAAAGATAATACTGTGGCTTCTCTATTCTCTTTTCCATCATATGTGTATGTTCATTGGATAATTTCAGTAGTTTTTGTCCTTCTGCCCTCAGCTGCTTGTATGTGATCGGGGGCAAGTCTACAATGTTTATGCTGAAAAAGTACCTTGTTTCTCAGTGCTCCATGAAGTTGCATGAATGTTAATCCACAGAATGAATGCACAACTATATAAGATAATTAGATGCAAAAATAAATATAACCACAAATATACATAAATATACAAAACAGCAATTTCTTCTCCCTGGTTTCACGAATGATGTGCAAAAGCATTTTTGTATTGCACAAATTATATTTATATTTTAATATTGAATTATATATGAAAACATGAAACAATGAATCAAGCTACAATGTGAATATCCAATGTAAAATATAAAAGTTAAAGTAATAGTTGCTAAGAGTTTTGTCTGCTTAAAATTCTCACAGCAAGAATAGCTGCTTGAGGGCTATTCTAATTTAATCTTCACTTAATTTTATGTGGTTACTAAATTTTAAGACTAAATGTTGTTGTTAGCTAGGATAACAATTATGGTTGTTTATAATTAATCACAAGTAATAAGTTTGGTTTATAGATAATATTTACTTTTCTACCCATTTTACACTCATTTTTAAAGGAAATTATAAAGAGATATATATATATATATATATATATATTTATCAACTGTCATATGGATCCACCAACTCCTCCAGGAATTCAAGTAGAAAAATTTCAAGAAGCCAAACATTTTATTTGTATAGGCTAAATTTCAGAATTGATGACCTTCATTTTCAGCTGTACTAACCACAGTCTTCACTCAGTCTCATGTTTCTTAAAATAATTTGGGTTTTTGCCTTGTAGAACCGTAATCCAGCAGCTACTTTGTTTTTGCAAGAAAACTCCATGCAGTGAATGCTCTCCACAGTGTCAGTCAAATGGATGCAAAGTCTAAATACTGTGGCTCTTGGATTGGGGTTGGAGGTGACCTGTTCAAAAGAAATTATAGCAACATAGCCTCAAGAATGAAGCAAGCAGCCAGGCTGTCTGAGTGTGGGTGAAATTTGATGAATTATATGCTTCTTGGATTCCCTCCAGGATCCCAGTCTGTGTCATTAATTTGTAAGGGCTGTGAATTCTAGAAGGAGCAACACATCATGTGCAACGTGTGTACTTTGTATTTAAAGAAGCTGGGAATTCATGAGCATTTTCTGTAAATGAAATCAGTGGGATTTATTTTCTATAGAAATTAAGTCCTCTGAATGCTTTGCTTTGTTCTTCATATCCTGTTAAAGCAAATGAACATATCACATTTGAAGTGACTTGTTTGATATTTGTGTCAAAATCCAGACATACATAAAAAGATTTAAAGATTGAAGTTTCTAAGACCTAATGTTTGCATTGCTTGTGAAGTTATCAAGAGCATGAGCTAATGTGAACAGTGACTATGCTAGCATGTAAATCACTTGTAGATCCATGTTTCTGCAAAAGCAAGCCAAGATCCTGCCCTGTCACTGGCATGGTCTGTGGGTGGTCTCTTCCACCACGCTTGACATCAAATGCCACAGCACGGTAACGAGGCTGTTTAATTAGATGGAAAGGTTTGACAAATGTGTCCAGGAAAGCAGTGAAACAGATACAGTGATAGGAATTCTGCTTTGCCTCTATAATTCTGGCTGAATTGTTTGGAGTGGGACAGTATGGAACCTGGACAAAATATGCTATAGGATGGTGTTGGACCCTATGTCTTACCTAGTGGGGAATGTTTCTCTAGTATTTTTCTTAAGAGTCGAACTTGGTTTTGTGAGGTCTTGGGTTGCTGTCAAATGCAACAGAGTGATGAACTGAACTATGAGAGGTTGACATGCTGTGGGACAAGCCATGGGACAAACAGACTTAGCTATTGCGTCAATATTATATTCATACTGTGGTAATCAGATTTCACAGTCACAATAGCAGACAATGCTTTAGGGATGTTGCTAACACAGTAAATATAAATATTTTGTGGTAGTGTCTAGAATGGTGTTTTCTCACAGAACAGCAGGAGCTCACATTAGATAACTGTCATGTTTATATAAGTTTGTATGATTTATCATTCAAAACGTGTGAAGAACTCATGGAAAGGAAAATTGCAGCTAAACCCCACTGATGACAGAAACTGCCACCTATATGTATGATTTAGAATGGCAGTAAGAGAAAATACAAATTGTAAGAAACACTATAGTCTCTGTTATTCATGAAAATGGCCTCATTTTGTTTATCTTTTTAACTTCATGGCCATGTAACAGTGAGGACTAGAGCAATATGGGACTACTTCACTTGGGCATTTGAGAAGAAGACTCTAACTGCTGTTTTGATGTTCCAGCAAAAGAGCACTGCCCCTGCAAGTGATAGTAACTTATTTCAAGGAAGATAACTACTGAACTTTATTTAATCCTGCAATAAAACTTTGAAATTTGACTTAGAATGTTGGAAAAGAAAATTAAGCTTTTAAGCATAACACTTTTTTTGGGAATAGTTTTACATGCTTTTCAGAGGACGCTCTTGTTTTCTCGGAGAAATTAAAAAATGTGCGCAGAAGCTCTTCAGCACTTTTGTTTTCTTTCCTTACTATTATCCAGAGAGGAAGCAACTATTTGAAGCATGAAGTCTTAAAGACTATCTCTTTATCGACTTTTTTTTGATATTCTTAAGAAGATGTAATTTTGAATAAAGAAGAAAAAATATAGTTATATTTTTGATCTCCTGACTCTTCAAAAACGTGTAGATATTGCAATGTGCTGTGGTACTCTACATAATTTTTCACTTCATTATCACAGCATTCACTCACTCAGAATAGCTCACCATATTTATAATGAACATAATGCATAATATAGTCTAGTTGCTTGTCTTTGCACTTACTATTTATGTGACCTTGCACAGATCCAGTCCTGTTCATCTTATTTCATCAATGATGATGGGCCAGAGTGTTTGCGAGTTTGATAATACAAAACTGAGAGGAGTGGCTGATGCCCAGAGGGCTGTGTTGACGTTCAGAAGGACCAGGACAGACTGGAGAGATGGACAGAGAGGAGCATTGTGAAGTTCAGCAAAGATGAGTGCAAGTTCCTTCACCTAGGGTGGAACAACCTCATGCATCAGTACAGACTTGGGTGTGATCTGCTGGAGAGCAGCTCTGCAGAAGGAGTAATTATTCTATGAATCTTAAATTTGTTTACAAAATACTGCTAATGAAAACTAGGGGTAGTGCATACTGTAATTTTGATGATATTCTCTTTACTTTTCTTTTCCTCATGCAGGTGCAATTTTCTGGCCATGAGTCATCTCATGCAACACAAACCTGTAGGTTCTGTCATTCGATTCTTTCCTGGCACAGCAGTTACATCATGACAAAAATTTCCTTAAAACTTCCTAAAAAAACCCATTCTTGTTTCCCTTTTCTCCAGCTTAGCTGCTACTGCAAATTTTCTACGGCCCCAAGACACATAGCATTTTATTTTGAGTGTTCACAAATCAACTCTCACATTTTCCTTACTAACAGACCATTCATATTATCCAATTGTCTAGGGGTGTTTCATTTCTATATCAAGGACGCTTAGCTGATGTATGTAATTATTTTAGTTCTTGCTTCTACATGCAGGAAAACTTAAACACAGGCTTTGCATCCATTTTATACAGGAATTTTTAATCAGCAGTTAACGAAACAACCTGTCAGCAGACAGCTGTGCTACTGAAGTGACATGAAAAACAAATCCACAAAGTAAGTTTGTTTGTAGATTTTCACCTGAGCTTGGAGCTAATGATGATTTGTTGTTTCTTTTTCTGAAGTTTAACTTGTTTTTTCTAGCTGGATATCTGACAGTGGTGATGTCAGTATTTGCTAAAAGCTATACCTTTTACAGGAAAGTGTAATAGACATCATTTAAGGTTTTGACAAGATTTTACACAGCATACCAGGGCAATCCAGAGCACATTCATCATAATAAAATTTCCTCCATGCCCATTTTGGATGATGTGCTCAGAACCTTACAGATGTGCTCCATGTGTGGATGAATGAAGCTATTCAATTACCGCTATGGGTGACATACTTGAGTGCTGTGACAAATGTCTATTAAAATGGCTTGCTGTTAATGTGGATTTAGAGATGCTAAAATATCAACACCATGTAATACAGTGTAGCTTAAGGTCACAAGGAATCATCAAGTGCAGAACCAAATATACAATTTTTATAAGGGTTCTTTCCAAAAATGCATTGAAGGTGGGATTTTTCCTGTGTGATGCATAAGAGAAAAAAAGTAGGGAAAAGATGGGAGGGTTCCTGAGCTACTGAAGATGGAAAAGACTAAGCTTGTTTTGTTTACAAAAGTTCAGATGCACATGTACTAACTCTGGATGGTGGAAAGATTTGGGCTTGGACCAAGATTGGAAAGATTGGCTCAGTAGGGCCAAAATCTACTGAGGGGTTTTGGCCTTTGACTTCCAGTGTAGCAGTTTGGGAACTCTGTTTGGACTCAGTACGATTGGGACCTCTATTCTTTGCATTAAATACTTCCACACATTACTTGCTTATTCCTTTTTTCCCTCTGGTTTGCAATATGATGTGAGCCCTCCAAGTATTCTTATCTTCCTTTTCTTCCTTTCAGGTCTTTTCTTGGCAAGGTCCTATTTTTTTTTGAAATCAGGTATCGCATATGTACCTTTCTGAAAGAATGTATTCCTGCAATACTCTTACACCTTTGGGCTTTAAATGATGGTTGGCATGACTACTTTTACTTGAATGACAGCTGAAGTTGAATGTGAATTATTGAGATTCCATAACGTATGGATGGTCTCGTCTTTTCAGGTTGCTGAGTAATATCCTATGGCTTCTAGTCTGCTGGAGGTATTGCTAGGTGATTTTTAAGAGACTTAAAAATCATCACCGTGATACTTGCTTAAAACTTAACAATTTAATTGATGTTACATGATCATGTAACACATACACTTCCATAGCAACTAACTGACTATGTAGTCCTCTTCTCTGGAAAAAACAACTACATCAAAGAGAAAAGAAATAATTTGAATAAAGCTTTTAGGGCCAAAACATCTTTTTGTATCATCTCAAACAAAAGCAACAAATTAGATCAAGGTGAAAATCTATGTATCTGAGGATTTTTGTGTACATTTAATGATAGATTTTTGTGTTTTCCTTCTCACAGTAACAATCCCCAAATAACTTCCCATAATGTTCTAGGAAACCTAAAGACCAGTAGGCTGTCTAAAAAGCAAAATCCTTTGTTCTTCTTCCTCTCCCTCTACTTCAGCTTCACAGTCGCACACGCAGCATTCGCAATGTGATGATACAAGAGAGTTTAAAAGAATTTTTAATAAAGTAATCTGTTAACTGAGTCTGCCATTTCATAAATGGCATTCTTTATTCCTATTGCATGACACTTCTGATTTTAACCTCTGATTTGTATTAGTTCATTTTGGAACTGATATGAAATAGCAACATTTGTCATGTGTTATTTATTCTCTTACATTGTCAGCATGAAAACAAACGTGGAGAAATAAATTTTTGGGTGACTTGCTGGACAATTAACTGGTCTTACTACATTTGTGTTACTTACAGTCTTACCACATTTGTGTTAGCAAAGGCTATGTTCTTTGCATGGAAGGGAGAAGGGATGAGGCTTGTGAAATTGGCTTACTCCTGCCAGAGGTTTTTTCCAGTGCTCTGTCATCTCCCTTGAAGCTCAGTCTTTTACAAAGAGCACCTTTACACCTAGGAAGAGGTTCTTTATGTGATGTCAGTGCCCTGATATGACACCCTGGAATTTCTGATTTTCTTTAGTCTTCTTTTGCCCAGGTCTTCAGGATGAGAACTGAGCCTTGCCTTGGAAAGCTAGCACAGATCTATCAGTGATAGCCTCTGAAATAGGAAGAATGTTTCTTAAATTAAGTCTATCTATCTGGGCACAATTAAAACTAGGAATCATTCCAAAAGGTACAATTACAGTGGAGACTGAAATCCTTCATCTTATAATTTTTATAATTCTTATACATGCCTAGTCCTTCTCAGTTAATTGTGGTACTAAGTCCAAAAGCAATTCAGCTTGATGTAGATAATAACCCAGGCAGCAAGAGAGACTTCATGCTCTCAGGGTGCCTCTTTACTTTAACTGATGCATTGTGTACTAGTCGAGTGTCTTAAGATGCTGATTCTTTAACTGGATGCCTTTTGTTGTGGGGATCATGCATAAACATCTGCCAGTCCATTGCTAGGCGCACCTGGCCTTGTGCAATCCTGAATGCAGGGCTGGAGGAAATTCCAGTATATGGAACAGTCCTATCCAGTCTTGGCAATATTAAAATGTTCTGATGTTGCCTATTATTGATGACTGTTTTTATATTAATGTGCATGGGCCTGAAGCCCCAAGCCATCTACTAATTCACAGACATTCAGAGATTGTCATGTTGTCACTGCTTCACTATGGAAGCTTTTCTAACAGTAAGCCTTAGACAAAATGAGAAATGCTAATGTATACCATATGGCAGCTTTTATATCAACTATGCTGGCAATCCAGGGAATACACAGGTTCATGCTCTCTTTCAGAGGGTTTTTCACTCACTTTATGATAGTGCTGCAGAAAAAAATGATACAAAAAACTTTGCTGCAAATCAAAAGAAATAACTTTTCAAATAATTATTTCATGTGATAAAAGAGCAGTAATGTATTTGCATTAAAACTTAGCAGTTGCAACTTTGTAGAGTTGACCATGCAACCAGAACATTTTGCTGACAGTGATTTTCAGGCAACCAAATTTGCTAAATACACAAAATGCAGGCCAATCACTCTTCAAATGTTTTGACCTACTTTCCCCTTGAACTCATTCCAAAATAATAATAATAAAAAATAACTATGGGGAGAGCAGATTACACAGCTCTACAGTTTCACTGATGGGAATGTGAATGCCATTAAAGTAAAGTGCTTCCTGCTGGCAGACCAAGTATATATTTGTGTGGTTGTAGCTTCTCAATGCTCATTCAGATTTTGGGAGAGATACAAGGCCAAAGAAGGACACTTATGCTGACTAAAACAGATTTCTTTTAATTTACTAGGCTGTTCTACTTTGTTCTATTGTTCTTTTTAATTCATCTGTGTGAAAGTCATGCTATGGAATCTAGAGTTTTTGCAGTTCATGGGGCTTAAGGGAAAGTCAAAAATATTTTTCCTTAGAGTAGTTTGCAATTCCAGTTGCTTGGTGAGTGAATACTGATTCATTTCTACATATTCCTACAGACGTCTTCCTGGATATACTAATTGTTAATGTTTTAAAAAAAAATAGTGACACAGTTTGCACAGTTTCGCTCTTCGCTCTGTCCTTCCATTTTAAATTATTTATCTTCTGAAGGGGAATGCTTAAAAAGCAGATCTACAGAGATCTACAGTCTTCTATTTTTAAACTATATATAAACTTATGAAAGTTAGGGAAAACTGATTTTGTCAGTTCTGAAAATATCATTTTAGAGTCCATTCTTTGCAGGCAAAAGGTATTAATGAACTTTAAAGAGGGAAATGACAGGAAAAATTAATCACCCCCAGTCCAAAACAAAAAAAAATCTGACCTACAGCATTTCCTTCCTTTCTGCATCGTACAAATTGTACAGTTTCAGTGTTCCTCTCCCACCCCATTGGGAGAATTATTCTGTCATTTCCAGTAGGAAGATGATTTGCATAAACTAGTTCCTTTTCATGATTAGATTTAGGAAATCAGAATTTTAATCTGATAGTGTTTTTCTTTTGTCCTGGAAGCTGCTAAATGAGTCATCTACTAACCTCTAATTCCATTTCTAACCATATATGGACATGTAAGGGTCTAAAAATGGAGGTAGTTTTGTGTAATTGAGAAGGTCAACACATTCAGCTTCTTTCCTGGATCTTAATTCTACAAAGCAAATAAGTAGATGCTGAGAGGTAAATGCACACTAAGTGCTTTTACCTACATAGCTGTGTCTAGACCTACTTAGCTATGTAGGTAGGTCTGTGTGACTAGGAATTATCCTGTAAACAATGCATGTTTAGAACAACAGAAGTTCAATAGGGCTTATGAAATAAACTATAGATATAAGAAATGCATATGAATAAGCAGTAGTGCTCCAGTTCTCTTGCACCAAGCCAGTTCTCTGCAAATTGCATGTGTCTCTGTACCTCCCTTCAGTTGATAGCTAGTTGTGCTGAGCTTAGTCTAGAAGATTTTTCCATTCAATGTAAAGTCTTCCTTGTATCCTAAATTCTGGTTATTAGACTATTTGATTAAAAAAAAAATACTTCCACCAGCATTAGAGGGCAGTCTCTCCAAAACAAGTACACCTATAGCTCTTGCTTCTTGACTTAGATGACAGCTTGTAGATGTAGCACCTTTGAACTAGTGTCAGGGTTACAGCTCGCTTCTGAGGATTGTGTATACAGAGCAATAGATGGTGCTTTTCTCATTCCTTCTTTTTTTTGGGGGGGAGGGAGAAATACCAAAGGAAAACTGTAAAAGCCATCTTTTCAGAATTAACTATTTCATTTTTATAAATGGAGATGCACAGAGGACAGCAATTTCAGCAAGCATGGTGGCAAGGGAACATTCTCAACAGAAATAAATATGAAATGTAGTGCAACTCAGTCCTTAGTCTTCAAATTTAGAACATTTCTAAATGAGGAAAATATTTACAGTAGGATCCAATGTTCTGGATTGTCTTTTTGTTGTCATTAATAATTTTGTAATAAATATATAATCCTATGTTACCCTGAATACATTGTTTCTATAAAGACTTCATTTTTTAATAGCTGTATTTACCAAATCTTAAGAATTAGTTTTGTGATCAAATGCAACAAAACTTAAAATAGAAATCCCGACCTTCACCTGGGTACCTGAGGTGATACTAAACTGAGGAAAGATGGATCACAGAGCAAAACTAGTTACAAAGATGGGTACCCTCTTCTCAGTTTGTTTCCCTCATCTCTACTCCACCAATGTAATGATGGGCATATGCTAAGTGTAATGGTGGAAAGTTATCTGGGAGCACAGAGTTTTCTGTGGGGCTCAACTTTTTGACAGTGTCTATTTAGTACATGTGAGAGATTAATTTTTTTATAGTATTTTTTTGTGCCCATGTCTTGCTCACATCATGTAAATTATCTGACATATATGGACTAAGAAAATAATTTCTTGCTCCTTTTTATAAGATCTGCAAGGATACCCTTGCAGTTTATGTTGTACAGATTCTAGTGAAATATTAGGGATATATTTTATTGTTCTCCTACTACACTTGTGAGGGAAGCACCAGTGTAATGATAAGCATCTTTCATGAAAAAACAACTATTTTTGGCCAAGAAATGTAGCTTAGAACAACTCTGGAGAAGCCATATACATGAAAACTCTCGAGGCTTGGCTTTATCTTAAAAAAACTAACAACAATGAAAAATTTGAGTGATACTAAGCCTCAGAGTAGACAGAGCTCCAGCTGAGACCTGCTTGGCCTTCCTTTAGATCCTCCCTCTAAAAAACAGATGACCTTCCAGTTGCCTTAGCAAGCTGGTGGGACTGATGCTTACTCTCAGAGGGACAGTGTACAGGGATTAAAGTGTAGTTAAGTGGTCTGCATCTGTAGCCAGAAATAAATCTCCTAGTGAAATGATGAAAAAAGGAGTAGGGACAGAGTGATTTTGCCATGGCTGTTTCTTGTGCTGTGCTATACAGCATTAAAATGCTATCAGTCTTCAGAAAAATGACTGAAAGATAAAGTACCTGTAAATTGGATAAAACAATACAACGACCTTAGTCATTGTCCACATTATCAAGAAGATGCTAGCAGTAAGTAAGTAAGGTAAATTAAGAACTGACATGAAGAATGTCTTGATTTAGGGGGTAGGAATGGATGGCCCTGGTTCTTCATTCCTTCAGGGCATTTAAATAAAGCTTGATATGGTAAGTAGTTGTTGCACCAGACAGATAAATCTCCCAGGGGCTCAAGATCAAATCCAAAACCCTGACTATTGATATTTAGTTGACCCTTTAGTCCAAAGTGTCTATAAGTAGCTATGTGGAACCACTTATTTTAGATAGACCTATAATCTATGGAGAAGGAAAATTACTAAACTGTCTGTAGGTGAGCATGAGAGACATCAGCTATCTTGATCTCTCAAACCCTTATTTAACACACAGTATTCATTGCCAGGCTCAACAATGTCTTTTCTTTCATGCTTTTGGTCTTCTGTTTAGCTAAAAACAGCTGTGGAGCAGGATACGGGCAGTAGATGTATAGAGAGACATGAATGAAACTTCAGTCCTCTTTATGCATGCTTTGCTACTTCTACTTCATTTATCCAGGCATTATGTGTCCACGTTCAGGCTTCATGTCACATGTCTTAAGCACTTAGCTTGTGTGGTATCCTTATAGGGATGGGTTGGTTTAGGATGGCATACCTTCCTAGTTGATTTTTTTCATAGAGATTTGGACTTTTGAAAATCTCCAGGGTAAGCTCACGGAAGTTTGTAATTATATCCAGCATATAGAAATATGTATTTTTTTAAGTCATAGGAAGGACTGCACAAATAATGGCTTTTCTTCAGCATGTTTCATTCAGTTTACCCATCATACATAGCTTTATTATTTAAAGATATAACCTAAGAGATATAAAGATATATAACAATGAAGGTCATTTTTTTTCCTTCATCATCCTCAGTAACTACTTTGTTTTTAAATGGTCTGCTACTCTGAAGTTTGTCAATTACACAAATTTTATAATGAAAGACAGGTAGTATTCTGATATGCAGTGTTTTAAAAGTGCCGTTTTATAAGACCCATATGTATTTTAAATGTTTAGAAGTGAGTACATTTCAAATTCAGTTGTCAGACTGTTTTCTCATTTACTTTTCAGGAGGATCAAAAGTGTTGCATATGTGGAAATAAAAGGTGGCTTGTGATGCATCTTTTCAGTATTGAATTAATATCTTTCCCTTGATATTTTCATACTGTAATAAAGTTTTCTCTTCAAGGGCATTGAAAAGTGCAATGGTAGCACCTTTTAAACAACATAATCTTCTGTGTGGAGTTCTTGTACATTGCTATCTGGATTCCCAAATTATGTCACAAAAGCTATCCTGAATAACATCAGAGGAATTATTGTTTTCAATATCTTCCATTTACTGTTTTATACCTTTAAGAAACTAGCTGTCTAATCTGCAGTTAGTGACAATTCTGACATTTTCTTTTTAGCTAAATAAAAATTCTCATGAGAAATAACTTTACCTGTGTGACACAACTCCCATTTCTCATATGTTACAGTCTAAATGTTACTTCTCTTTCAGTAATGAATTGGGCAGGAAACTCTGCCTTTTCCTTTAAATGACTCATGATACAATTCACTTACAGATTAGCAACACAATTTGAGTTATGTGCTACATGTCAGTAAGTGAGCTTTTGCCCATTCCATCACATTTATTCTAGTGGAAGCCCAACACTACATCTTTGTACTAATATTGGAATATACAGAATATTAGGCAAAAAGTCTTCTGCAGTTCATTTATGGATATATCTTTCCATTGTTCTAAGAATGTACCTTTGACATGTAAAAACTTTGAATCCACCTAACTGCAAATGTTATTCATTAAAATTAAGCATAAAAACCACCTTAGTAATGACTTATCTGCAGCTGTTGAAGTCTACATGATATTCTAGTAGACATTAATTTTAATACAGAACAACCACTCATTTTGCTGATCTGGAGTATAATATTCATAGGATTTGCAGGGATGAGCACAACTCCTTAATGTACTTGGTGAATGAAGGAACTGTCCCACTTTGCCTGCTGTGTTGTCTTTTAAGCCCTTAATATGCTAAAGAGAGCATCTACATAGTATTTTCAGTGAGGTTTTCATGTTTTGGGCTAATGGTGCCCTAAGAATGGGATATAAAAACAGTGAAGGTACAGGTTTAATGGCTTTAAAAATGATAACCTTTCTGCATGAGAATCTTCATATCCACAGTTTGACTTTGCTTATGCCAAGAATATGGGATATGTCTAGAAGGTAGGATCACTGGAGTGATGTTGGTTACTCTCTCATTAAGTCATGTAACCAGTTCCCTTTTATAACTAGTAGTAAGAGATGCTCTCTGCCAGATAAGAATTCAAAACAAGAGGAGTCTAACTGCATGGCTTGAATTATCTTATAAAAGTTACAGATGGAGCCTCAGGACATCCCTCAGCTCTGTAACTGAGGTAAATACATGTTCACTGCCTTGGGAATTATCTTCCTTCAACAGAGGCCTTTATTTTAAGCAAAGGAAAGGAAATAAGGAAAAAACAAAAATAAAACAGCCTTTAGCTGAGTCAAAAATGAGTGGATATTTTTGGTATCTGGAAAGATTACCTGTGTCCTTTGAAAGAAGTTCCAGCTGAATGAGAAAGCTTGCTCTGGTGTTTTTTTTTCTCTGTATAGTATACCTCTTTCAGCAAATTCAGCTGGGATTCCTCCTTCCCTGCCAAACACAGGGCCTCCAGACCCTTTGGCAGTGAAATGGAGACACCATATGCCTTGCTGCAGTTATCAATAGTTGGTCTTCTCTCTTTAAAGAGCTCTTGAACTTATTTATAAGAGTTGCCATTGCCTTGAGTGAAAGCAACATTGGCCTCTAGGGTTAAAACTGGATCTATGGCATGAACAACACCAGAGGCTTCAAAGGGGTAGACTTCAAACAGAACTATAAACTATATTTTAATTGACAGTCATGCAAATCATTTTCCTATTCTAGTAATGTCTAAAGGGAAAATATTATCTTGCCTATAATCTTTAGATGAAGTGAAATTCTAGAGTTCCTGGGCATAATCCAGTTGCAAGAAGTCTAGTGCCATTGGAGATGCTCCAGGGACCTTACCTGGCTCCAGTTGCCAGTTCAAAAGGGTACAGGTCTCCTGGAGGTCTTGTCTCTCATCTACCACTAACATGCTGACATTTCAGATCCCTTGGACATTTCATATGACACTAGATGCCTATGTTTAGGCAGCTGAACTGAGCTAGTCCTGTCAGTTAATAGATATTAATCCCACTGAACATGGATAACTTCCTTAACTCCATATGGAATAAAAAAGTAGTCATCTTCAGAATAGGTGCATTGATTTTCTCCTTAAAGTTTTAGGTAGCTGAATTTTTATGCAGTGTAAATATAAATCTCTTCATTGATAACTATTTAGTTTTTCTGATTTATAAAAAAATGTTATTTGTGATTCATTTCCAGATTTTAAATGCACAAAAAACATAGAAACAACCAATGTTTTGATTGGCTCACTCTTGTACAAACATAAATATCCTTGTCAAACATTATCCTGGAATATCTTTATTGTAACTGAGCCAATAACTTGAATGTACAGACATTTATGATATGTGAATTTAAGCTGAAGGGCTGTGATTAACATTCTGAAGTGGTAATGCATCTGCAAACTAAACTTTAATCTCTGGAAAAACAGAATAGAAGCCAAGAGTCATACAGTAATGATCTTCTATTTAATTAAGTGCAACAAACTGTAAAGAAAGGTGTTTGCAACTTGCTACTGAGGAGCGAGCAAGAACAGTTAAAATTACTGGCCTCCACATCATAAATTAGCTTAAATTATAAATGTGATGCAGACTCTTCTATCATAATGGTCAACAACTGTCATGCTCTATACTTGTATATGTGTAGCCGCATGCTAGGGATTGTCTTGGAAGACTTTACGTCCACTATTTTTCTGAAATGCTTAACAGCTTGGTTCAGACTTTTTCCACAGTCGTGGTAAAGTATTAGACGATCAAATACCTATATGACAGGAAGTTGTGCCGGAAATGAGAATATCTTTTAGAGTAGCTTGGTTGACCAGAGCAGAAAGAAAGCATGAATTATTCTGAGCATGTGACAAATGGCTCTGATGGGTTTAAAGCATTCACTCCTGTTTGGGAAGCAAGAGTGAGCACTTGCAAGACAAGACCTTTGCAGAGTGTGGAAAGGATGGAGGGAGGAAAGCTGATCATGGACAAATCAAACTAACTTTGACTGAGATGTGTTTCTTGTAAATACAAGAGATTAGAAATCCAATATAGGCACTAGATGTTTAAAAAAAAACTAAAAAGAAAGGTGCTAGATTTAATAAAAACCTACAGATTTTGGGGAAAACTCACCATCATTATTAATGAGAAGATTTGTCAGACCAACCCATCCATTGGAAATAATCTTTTGCTGTTAATTTCTATAAAATGTCCTGAACATAGAAATCACTATACTGAAAAATGTGTTTTTCTTTTTGTTCAAATAGCAGCTGTACTGATAGACTTAAAAAACAAAACACCCCTGATGAATGCTGTATTCAACCATATGTATTCTGCTCTGTCATAAGCCCTAATAAGGCAATGCATTCTTAAAGTTTTGAATGCTGCAAGTGCAGCACTTCAACATTGTCTATCTATTTTTGCGTAACCATGGGTTAGAAATAATTTATTTTAGACTCCTGAATTTGTTTGCAAAAACACATACTATTAGGCCAGTATTTAAATATCACCTTGATCAGATTCTTTCATTAAAATCAGGCTCACATTATGCTACTCCTCCTCAAAAGGAGAAAAAGAGGATTAAATAAATAAAAGTACAGTGAGTATTTAATTTAAGTGAGCAGCTATTTTTCACCATAGTGTTTGACACATGTTCCTTTCCTTAGTAGAAGTAGTATTGGGCTATTGCTCAGCTATGAAAGTGAGGTATACATAAAGTCGAACATTTCTCTCAGTTTAGTATTTTTAAAGAGATTGTTCAGACGCAAGAAACTTCCCATCATCGTTGCTTAAAAACCATCATATTAGCACTGAATGAGTATACAAGACATTGCTATACTCTAGACCTGTAGTCCAGATGTAATGTAGATCAGCTTCTCCGGAAAGCTAGGAACTCATCCTGACAATAAGATTTCCAACAAACCTGGCTGATTTGTCCTTTATGAAATTGAAAAAGGCAATTAGAAAAGATTGAATCTCTCTAGGAAATTAGACTTCATGATGAGTGCAGGGCACTTGCAAAGCCGGTCCTTAGAATCAAATTTTAACCTGGATACATAAAGACTCAGTTGACATAGTGAATGCTGGCAACAGTTTAGGTCAGGGATTCTTTTGGTCTTGGGTGTTTTAAGGTAATGTTTCATTCAGCTCAGAGTTTAATAACTCTGGAGCTAATTTTGATTGATTAAAATAAATTTGTTATAGTTATAAGGGAGTTCTGTGTTCAAGTTTAAAATGAGGGCCCCAAGATACTTCTGCATTCAGATACATACATTTCAATTACCAATTGTATAGTGAAAATTGTAAAAAAAAGCTAGTTCGGAAGCTCTTATTTTTTTGCTAGGTTCGTGACTGAAGTAAATATTTGACCTTACTTTGTTACTTTTTAATTTTTTTTATTGAGGGGAAAAACTCTGTTGTCTTGATAATACTCCTTTATAAGTCTTTCAAAGGAGGGAGAAGGAAAAAATTCTGAAACACAAATTCCTTTCCATAGGCAAGCTTTAGATGCCTTTTGCATGAGATATGCTTGGAAACATCTCTGAGATGGGGTAGTTTCTACTAATACAATTGGTGATGATATAGCATGGCCTTTCCTCTTTTATAAAACAGGAGAGCTACTACGTTCACTGTCCTTTGTGTCCTTTCCCCCTAAAGGAATGGATGGGTTTGAATAACATACTGACACATAAACTGCAGTATTGCTGTTAAATCTGTTTGTTATGTCTATACCTTTAAACTAGTTTCCAGAAATGATTATATGTTGAACAGCTGCTTCTGTGCTTTTCAAGAAGGACTTAAAAGCCCTAAGGGGGTCTTTATTGCTGTAGCACCACTGTCTCTCTTAAATCTTCTTTTAAAATATATCCACTAGCAATCACAAAGGAAGAAAAAAAAAATCCTAGGATTTTTCCCTGGGGAAGAATATTTTCAAACAGTAATTACCTAAAGAGTCTAGGTGATAAACTGAAAACATGGAGATATTGATATGTTAATACCCTAAAATAATTCCAGCATGCAGAGAAAAAGTGTTCTTCAGTAGGTATGGAAAAGCGAAAGACAGGAAATTGTATTGTAAGCAAATTAGTTCCAATTGAGGAAAGAAGGCACATCCCCCTGGAGCTTTAAACATGTGAGTATTCTGCTGTGGGGAGGGCAGATATGAATATTTGCCTGTTGAAAACAGATATAATATTAAGAAGTACTATATAGCTACTATGCTATATTTCTTGGCAATTATTTAAGAGACTGAATTGCTGAACTCTAAATGCATGTGCAAATGAAGGAAGGATCTGGAAAGACAGCTATATTTAATTGCTTAACATTAAGACATGTATGTAAATAATATTACAAAATGTATTAGAAGTCTTCAAATCAGCTAAAGCAGACAAGCTATGAATTTAAAACCATGAATTTATTGAGGATTTAATATAGACCAGTATCCTTAAAATCAACTCATAAGTTTCAGATTTTAAGGGATTTTTAAAGGGATAGTTAAGCCAGTGCAATGAAAAGATTATTTTTACAGCAATGCTTTTTGCTACCTCAAGAATGTGTATTTTACATGAAGCAAAAAAATGAATTATGAAATAATGTGCCTTAGACTTGCTGAATTCCTTTGGTTGGGAACCAAATCCTGAAATAATTTTTGTTGAAGTTAAAACATTTCAGTTTTTATTTGCTTGAATTTAATATGAAAACAAGAAGCGGAAGGCCCCTCCAAGCAAATGAAAGACTTGGCCTGAAAATCTTTTTCTTCAGCAGAACATATCCCTGAAATACAATTTCTGTCAAATTAATACTAAATTTTTTTGGGTAAAACTCTGTTAATGAGGCATTTAGACCATTCCTTACTTCTAAGTGTGAAGTACATACTTGGTTACTACCGGAGGAAAAATAGCTTAAGCTCTTAGCCTGTTTTTTTTTTTTTTTAAATATGTATTTTTAAAAGTCAGTTCAGGCAGTCAAATCAAACAGTATTTTTGTTCATTGCTCATTTCTTGGTTTGGCTACATCTTTGGAGTTGAAATTTAATTGTTTAGTATGTTTTATTGCTTTTTAAGTAGCATTCAGAAAAAACGTAAACATATACCATGTCTTTATCTTGACCAATCTTTTGGAAGAAATAAGTATGTCTTAGGTGTATTATATATCCTACACAGACACAAGTGTCTGGAATTGAAGCTTTAGGGATTGGATTTTTCTGCATTTTCAGCAGTGACCACAGTATGCTCCATCTCTTTGGTTACTTTACCACACACACAGAACAATTTGGATAGTTCACTTCATGGTAACTTCAGAATTCTTAAAGAGAGATATGAGCCTGTATGATTGATTTACAAGCCCAGTAACAAATCAGGAAAAAATGACCTGACCTCCTTGCCTGCCCTTATTAACAGAAGGATGCCCTTGTGAATGGTGCTAGACTAAAGCTCAGGAAACTTTAAACCTGTTTCTGCATCTCATCCAGAATGTGGCCTGAATAATTCATTTAATTTTCAGTGTAATGAGTTGCCTGTAGGGAGAATTCACCCCCTCTCTGATGAGGATGAGATAGTAGGAAACACTGAAGTGACCTGTTTAAGTTATGGGACTATGGGGCTTTATGTAGGCAAGAGACAATCCTCTGCATTGAGCTTCTGAAGCACCTCTGTGAGAAATCCTCCTCTCTTAATTACACTGAAATCTAAGAGAACAGTGTAGGAATAAAAGCCAGATACCTTAGGATGGTTTATCTAGATATGATACAGTGTGCCCCAAGGTTCACTAGAATCTGCAGTCACATCTGTGATGTATTGGAATAGTTTCTCTCCTTCCATTCAGGAGAGAAATCACTATAATAAAACAATTCACTTTGAATTTGTACAAAATGCGTGGACAGGAGCAAATGCATCTTGTTATTTCTGACCTGTGAGTATTCTCTGGCATGCAGAGCACTATGGACTGACTGAGGTGAAAGGACATGCATCTCCTATGCTAAACAAGTCCTTCACATAAAAATACACACATTGTAACAAAAAATACATTTAGTAATGCCCAGGAGAAATGTGATTCTTTACAATTATGGAGAAAAAATGAGCAACTTCTGTAGTTAGCCTGAAAATAGAGATCATAAGAGAATATCTTGCTTGTGGCCTTCAGGAGTAGTAAGTGATGCCTTTTCTGCTCTCATACTGTCTCTGGCACTCGAGTTTTGAGCTTGTCGTCACTATTTACGCTCAGGTACTCCAGATGCTGCTTTCACTATTATACTATATACAGGCATGTGTGTGTATGTATATGTATGTATATCAGAACATACATTTGCTATCAAGTCTGTATACTATAAGCGGACAGCCTTTGTGGAAGATGCTCTCCAAAATCAGGTGTGAAAATCACATTCTCTAACAGTATGGAGCTGCATTGTTCCATGGGCTTTCTCCTCTATTTCAAGTGTGGCCCTATGAATCACTACCAGCGTTACTAAAAGATAGGAGAAAAATAGATTGAGAGCTTGGTCAGAAACCAAAGACAGACATTGCTTTCCAATTTGGTGGTGTTCAGACCTGCTTGAGACTGTTGGTATCTAAAGTGGAGCCAGTGTGTGTAAAACTACTGATTTGTGTATAGCATTAGAATTGAGAATATACCATATACTTTAAATTATGAGGCAGTGGAATGTGATTCCAGACCTCATGCAAACATTTCCTTGTCCAGCTATACTGACTTGGAAAAGTTGGAAACAACTCGCAGACTGGACTCCGCCAGTAACTGTCCTCTCGATAGACTGTACTGACGGCATGAGACGTGATCTTGGCAGAACCGGCTTTACGTGTCTTAGCAGTCTAACTGAAAATAAATAACACTCTCCTCTTTTTTTTTTTCCCATTGCAGTGGGAGAGAATGAGGCAAGGAGTGCTAAATTTCAGATAAACATACATAGCAACTAAAGCCTTTTCCATTAGAAGAACTAGTACAAAGGGACAAATCTCCCTAAAACTTTAAAAGTATATGCTTTCTCCTTTCTCCTCTTCTCTTCCTTTGGATCGCTTTTCTCAAATGCTGCCACTCCATAAAAGAAATAATGCCATTCTTTGTTCAGTTATATCTTGACACTCTATTTATTTCTTCATTTGGAAATTGATCCTTTTCTCCTTCTGTCTCAAACTCACCACCTTTTCTTCTGTGCTTCAATTCGTGGAGAATGTGTGACCCTCAACTTTTGTCTGTACGTTTATCTGCACTTGACTTCTAATGCCCCTTTTCCCTCTGTTGATAGTAAAGAAGATGCCCGGGGGTTTGTCTGTTCCTTGTTCCTGCAGATAACATGCAATATCTAGTTCTTCTGGGCCCACTCAAAGCTCTCAGGGAGCCACTGGTTCTGGCATGTCCTTTACCTCTAGGCTATTTTAAGGTCTTCATAATCCACCTGCCTCTGGTTTTACCAAGTTCTTAGAGTGCAGGAGGCCAACATCTTTTAGGCCAGCACAGGGCCAGCACCTGGTGCACTCTGGCCACCTTCCTGTAGAAGCAGCTGGGATGTGACAGCTGTAATAAGTTTTAGTTATAAAGAAAACACTTTTGGGAAAGACATGGGAAACATTTGGGAAATAAAGCTCTTTTCACGCAATATTGCTTACAAGTTCTGCTTGTCATTGCCAAGCAAATGGGAACGAAAGTCCAAGGCAGGTATTTCAGGATTTAGTATCTGACCTTTTTTCCTTCATTACTCTAAGCAGCAGCCAGAATAATACTCTAGGATAACACTGTGATGATACTCACTTTGAATCAATGAGCTTAACTCTTGCTTGAGTTCAAAAAGAATCTGTAAAGAAGCACTGCCCGTACTGCATTAGCCACACAATATTTTCTGAGTTTAAAAATGAAAAGTATTTTGGGTATGCATCTCAATGAGGGTGAGAGAGAGTGTTTCCAGAGTAGTTCTTTTTTATTTTTTCTATGTCTATGTTATAGTTATTAAACTGTAATATGTGGTTCTCATTTGCTCTGAATTAAGTTGCCTTGCAACTCTCACTTAAACAGTTAAACAGATTTTATTTTGGCAGCAGAGGTTACAATTCCCAGAAAGAAGGATCCTAAGCAAAGCCTAGCATGTAATAATTTCAAGCAACTGTTTGTATAAATCCCAATTTCCCTTCTAATGTATAAAACAGATTCCTTGTGACATTTCTATACAACAGTTGATTTTTTTAACTGAAGTTTTATTTCTTTAAAAAATCTGGGAGAAAATTATCTTTTTCACTTAGAAATCACTGAGCATGAAAAGAGACTGAGCATTTTACTGCCAAAGCCAAATTTGTATATAACTCGAATATGCATTTAAATTCTAGACTGAAAGTACAAAAATGAGACAGTAGAAATCTCTTTTCAGTTTGGGGTTCAGATATCTATTTTCATCACTAAATCATATTTGCACTGCCTTTTTGCACAAGCAAATTCTTGTTCCTACTGTTGGCAAAACCCAGCCAAGGAAGATAACCTAACACTTGACATAATGATTAAATATTGTCTAAATCCGTTGCAGATGAGGATGTATTCAGTAGGCCTTTTTTTTGCCCAGTTTTACCTTGAAATAATATTATGTGCCTAAGACTGAGGTGGGAACAAAGTGTATATTTGACTAAAATCAAATTGAAAATTATTTTTTTCATCTACAGTATGTGCCATAGCAAAGCACATAAGATATTCTATATAACATTTACAGTTTTCAACCTATTCTTCCTGAATAATAATGAAATTGGCAAAGAAAAATAGTTCAGCAATATTTTCCAGCTGCTGGCTTGTGTCCATGTGGCTTAGTTAGGATATGCCTAAACTAATTTTGAGGAGTTGTTCTGGTACTCTCATGATTGTTTTTTTGGAAGATTAGCAGCTAATGATAGTTCTGTATATAGAGAAGTTTTAATTTAAAGAACAGCTTACTTGTTTGTTATATAATTTAAGTTTTTCATATCATCATATTAATCTGATTTTAGTAGCAGTTGAAGAACAGATAGTGATTTGGTGGTGTCAGAAATGAGTCCTGATTCTTAGATCTCTGGTTCACTTCCCAGTCAGGTGTTTTGATATAGAAAATTAGTTATTTGACTATGTGATTAAGAGTGCTACTGATCAAAACATTCATTGACTGACATAATCCAAATCCAACTAAAGTCCATAGAAAGACTCTCATTAGATTCAAGATGCTTCACACAACAAAAAAGATGTTTTATATCTTAAACGAAATTAGGAGTAAAACTATGTCAAAAGCATTGGTACAAACTGATTCTTGAAATTAAACTTTCTGTTCTGTAATTTTGAGAGTACTTAACACTTTATCATGCTTATAATTTTATTGTGTATTTATCATTTTAATAGCAATTCTGAGTAGAAGATCATTGGTACAAGCAAGTTTTCCACCGTAGGTACAGCCTCATTCCATTGTTTAGCACACTGTTAGCAAACTCCACATTTATATGAATAATTTTACAGTGTTGGAGCTTGTCTATCTATTTTTCTCTCTTAGACATCTAAAAGATTTGCATTTTTGTATATTTATCAAATGAGTAATATAGTTCACGTGCACTAAAAGGCTAAGTGAAATAAATATGTCAAATTTGTGAAGTTAAGAACTAAATCAAAATAGTGGGACACACTTTTGGTGTTTTGGTTATTGATCTCATAGATTTCCTCTGTGCTGAAGTATATGTATCTGTTGTGAAACAAATAGCCTACTGGAAAAAAGGTCCACAGAAGTCTTTGATGGGACATGGCTTGAGTTTACTGCATATTTTCATGTTACATATGTTACAGTTTCATAGGATTGCATTGTTCCAGAGAAGAGAAATCATGAAACAGGCTGTCTGAACTCCACCCTTCAGGGTAGGGTCCAAAAGCTCATGAGATGTATTAGGAATCTTTCCATTGACTTCATTAGTTTTTGATTCAGGCCATGCTTATCCTGTATATTCATAGATTGAATTCACATGTGGATTTACAATAAATGGCAGTGATGAATTACCAAACTGGTTATATTCAAGGAGTTAAAATGCTATAACAATACAAAGAATGTCAGTACAGAAGATCTACACTGATATACTTGCTCACTGTTTAATTAGCAAACAGTTTATTTTTCAAGATCATTCAGGTTTATTTTAGAGAATGGCCAAAATAAGTTTAAAGCTAAGCCAACCTCTAAGCTGTGTCTAAGCCAAGAGCTAAGCAGTGTTTGCAGTTTCAGAGATGGTGGTGTCTAGGTAGCCTGGGGATCCATTCAGGCACCTCAGTTCAAATCTGGGAAAAGGCTGGACATGTCAGATGATAGATTAAAAGACACACTTTGGGAAGGACAGGGAGGAGATTCATTGTGCAGATCTTTATGGGCTGTTGAAAGATACTCATGGCAGAAGTCTCAAGTGATCTGACAGTCCAAGTCCCTCAAAGCATTTGCAAAGCTTGAAGAACTCTCTGTGGGGTTACGCTCCTGAGAATGCAAGTGTCCCTTAGCAAGTAGATACAGCCATACCAATCATACCTAATGCAGTATGGTACAGTGCAAGAGAGTATACTGATAATTAGGAACTCAAGCCCTATGATGTCAGAGACCTGAATGCAAGTGAACCAAGAGGTCTGAGGCCTGCCTTCACTTTCATCTCTCCCGTTGTTGGTATCCTGTTGTGCATCCTGTGCTTTAATGTATCAATATAGATGCTCTCACTTTGGGGATATTTCATGGTATATCAATTCAAGGATTTGATTACAACATATAGGGCCATGCAGCTAAGTCATATCTCATTCAATTCTCCCTTTAAAAGGGGATCATTTATTAAGGATTTTTTTGCCAGGCTGTCATAATCTCCTAGCTTTCTTTTTTATATATACTAATATAAATTTTTGTCCCAGCTGAGTAGTAAATTAGAAGTGAATATGGCATATGAGCTGACAGGTATTGTCTGTAAAGAAAGACTGAGCATATCAAACATTTCATGTAATTTAACTATAAATGTGAGGAATCTTCCCTTTAACTTTTTGGAATTGGTATTCACCTGCTGAATGTATTGGCAGTAAATTTATTTCTGGTTTTCCCAAGAACTGACTGCATGCTGAGATTAGATCAATTTCTCTTGTAATGTGAGCAGATACTGAGGTAGTGAGGTACTTCGATTTTTTTTAAGTGTCTAATATAAATACATATATCCATATATGTATATCTAGTTAGTTCTGTTTATTTCTGTTTAGTTTTTGTACTGGTGAAGGTTCTAGGTTTCTTCTTTGCTAATGCAGCTTTCTTTTAAGACTTACATTTTTCCGTTTGAACACCATGAATTTATGAATACATTCATTTCTAAATCTAATGTTCCCATAAAAAAATTACTCTGTATTTTAATTTTCTTATAAGAATATAGTTTTCCTTCTTTGTTCTTCTTATTTCTCCCTGTCCAAATCTCATGTTCCTTCAATAAAATTACTTTGGAATTTTTTTCTCAAAGGAGAAAAAAAATGTAAATTATGAAAAAACATTCAGGATAAAACAAGATTCATCGACTTAATATTGATGTAACTTTTTTTTTGATATTCTCTATTTAAACTTTATGTTGTTCTATTTCTCTAGTGTTATCTTTTAATTTTGCACTTAAAAACTAGAATCACACTCATTCTTACTTTGTGACATTTCCTCTGCTGCAAGATTTAGCACTGACATGTCAAATCTACTTGTTTTGATTTGCTAACTTAGCAAACCATTCTTATAACAGTGTAATAATTTAATAGTTATTTTTATTGCATAAAAGAGTTTGATAATGAGTTTTGGTAAAGTGTCTAAATTTCTTTCTCTAGTGAAAAAGGGAAATGACAGAATATGATACAGTAGACAGCTTCTGTGAACAGGTTAGTGGGGGAATACAGCATGTTAGATTGACTGAAAAAGAACACTGTGTATGCTTTATAGAATCACAGAATCATAGAATGGCTGAGGTTGGAAGGGACCTCTAGAAATCATCTAGTCCAACCCTTCTACTCAAGCAGGGGTATGCAGAGCACAAGGCACAGGGCGACATCCAGACGAGTTTTAAAGATCTCCAGAGAAGGAGACTCCACAACCTCTCCGGGCAGCCTGTTCCAGGGCTCTGGCACCTTCACAGGAATGAAGTTTTTCCTCAAATGAGTTCTTCCTCATTTCCAACTACACCCTTAGGCAAGCCACTTTCTCTCCATCTCTCTTCCAGTTGTAAAGTGAGGCTAACACTTACTCATATGTCTCAGAGAGGGACCTTAAATTCTTTTCCTTTAAGGCATTATTATTTGTAGTTTTCTATTACCATTGAACGCCATAAATCTAATAAGCACTTAGGATAAAAACAAAACTTAGTTTGGAATACTGTCCTATGGAAGCAAGCACCGTCTCCCAGACAATAGGCAGTGACTGTCTCCCATGTTGAAGGACAGAGAGTCGTTGTATAGATATTAAGATCTTACAACACTTTCACAGCAAAAGAAATAATTCCAAATTGCTGCTGGATATTTATTTATTTATTTATTTGACTGTCGGGAATTAATCTGAATTCACATTATTAACAGCAACAGAAATTATACTGATTTAAAAACAAAGCTGGAAATAATAATACATTTCAGAATTTCTCTAAGAATGTGGAAAAGTTAACATGACCTTTAGCTTCATGTGATAGAACATTTCCAAGACTTACCAGGTCAGGGACTGGACTTTTGAAAGAATAGGAGCTCCCATGGCTGGGTCCATGGACTCCATGCAGTCTGCCTGGCAGCCCTCCCATAGCCTTCACATCAGGATGCCCTGGTTGCCCAGGAACCTAAATGTTAAAAAGCCAGGAGACTGGGATCCAGGCTTTCTAAGAAGTATGCTGGAAATCCAAACTAGGCCTCCCAAGAAGGGAGACAACCTACAACTTAGAAAGTTGTAAATCCTAGGGTGCTAGAAAGCACATAACCAAAACTTGGACAGCTTGCACTCCTGAAAAGTCAAAAACACTCAAGAGGAATGAATAGCTGGAATTAAGTGCTGATTTTGATTCTGAAGTTGTAGACTATAATAAGGAAAGATTGGGAAACCTCCTCAAAGAATCTATTTCTGCTCTAACTTTGTGTATAGGGTTCCCAGCTGAAATCAGTTAAAAGTTTAATGTAATAATCAAGGAAATTTTCACAATAGCTAGGAGATCTAGGTTCCCTTCCTAAGAGGTTTGGATGGGTTCTTCATATTCCATTGCTGCTATGGCTGATATCAGTCTGTACTTTAATTAAGTATTACATTAATAAGCTTGCTCCCATTATCAGAGTTAAGCAAGTAGACAGCGTTTTCAGGCTTAAGGCTTAAAGGCTCTGCATCTATTAGATGTTAATGCTATTAACAGTTATTTCCCTTGAAAGAGTGGTTTGTATCTATGGATGTATATGTGCATTGAAATACTTGTATGGGAATTATCATATAGTTTACTTACCACTACTTCTGAATATAAACTTAAGTGAAATAATTTTGGCCATGGTTGTGTATTTGCAATAAGAATTAGATATACATATAGTATACACCACCCTTTGGCCCATTTACCTCCATCTGTCATTCATTTTGATTCAGAGCTATGGAATTGCAATGTTTTAGCTGTTCCTTGGCCCTTAATATTTATGCTGCTCCAGTTTATTTTTTATTTTACTTTTTTTTATGTCTCCAGTGGATTGGAATACAAACTCTGCAAATTCATCAGGTTATAATGGATGGTCAAGAATGATTAATGGCATATGTTAGTTTTGGAGTGGTTTTGGATGTAGATGCACTGCAGACTGTGGTGTTTTGTGGAATTTTAGATTAAATTGTAGCCTGTCTGTGTCCTCCACATACTGTTTGATGGTTGTGGCTGATTAATCATATCTATTACAGTTGGCATACTGTGGGGATTTGAAAAAATAATGAACTTTTTCCCCTTTTTTTTGTGTGTGTATTCCCACAGAACAAAATATATTTGAAGAAAATGTTAATTTGGTCCTTTAAACTTCTTTGAAAGTTAAGATTTTTAATTGACTGTTTTTGTTATTAGAACATTTCAGTTTGAGCAAGTGGTGTAGCTAAGCTTATTCTGCAGGCTCTACCTTTCTATTAAGTGCAAAATCTACAATATTTATTTTCTTCATGTCCTCATCAAACTTTTATGGTGACATTTGTGTGATTCAAGAAATCTTGTCAGATTTTTAGGAAGGCCTAGGAGTAGAAATGGTTCCTGTGCTTTGATATGTGTGAGCCGCAAGTTCCTATTTTGATATTTCCTTCTTTGCACATGCTCTTTTTCCTATACATCTCTTATTAGGGCAGGAGAACAGGCTGTGAGAGAATTCACTGTTTTTAGCACAAGAAAGAACTGTCAGTCAAAGACTTTAAATTTGAATTTTCAAGTAATTTCCTACCCCTATATTTAAGTATCTTAACACCACTGTTTTTTTTTTTTCAGATATACTGGACCCTTTGGTTTCTACTGGGCCCTGTGGTAATATGGGAAACTCAGATACCTCCCATACAAGCTTGCTTTTATTTATTGGGTAAAATATTGCATTCATAATTCAGAAGAAGTGTTATTATAGAGATTGACCTTATCAAGCTAGCTATTATAGTGAGGAGAAAGGATGACAAGTCAGATTTTTTTTGATTCTATTTATGTCTTTAATATTTTTACTCTGGCAGTGTGTTGATTCAGAACACAAGCCAGGCTATTTCTCCTAGTCCGTTTTCCATACTCACTGTAAACCCCATAAGTGACAAGGTGTGCACAAATCTTTTGAAAGTGTTGTCTAGTGACTCCTAGATGTAGATGTTTTAAGCTCCTGACAAACAATATATTTTGCATAGGAGCTTAAATGGTACTTACAATCCTATCACAAGGCAGTGATTTCTTTTTTTCTGGGAGCAGTGGCTTTACATAGATGTATTGAGGAACTGTAGGGGGACATACTGCTTGATATTCAATTGAAGTTAGGATGTGCAAAACAAAAGGCAGAATAAATATTATCGATGAAAGCACAAACCCTTACATCTAATGATGGTTTTTATGTTTACTATTATTTTTCATAAAGTAAGATTTTTTTTTCTAAATTAATTAACTGTAAAGATATATTCTGAAGAAAGATTAAAACTATGCTGCATACCCTTGCAGAACCAGATTTTTTTCTACTTTTTGATCTTTAAGATCAAATCATATAGGAATATTTTTTCTTCTATTTATTTTTGCAGTGTTGGTATATATTTTTAATGGGAGGTATCTGAATTCATCAGAGATTTCTACAAAACAAAGTCTTGTAAGTGCCTTGAAGTGTTCTTCAAATCTACACATATAATTACTTGACTGGCTTACACCTTTTAGTTCCATATCATGATGAAGATGATCTGTTCATGCATAAGCACCTTCATGTCTTGAATCCTAAGATCCTGGTTGTCCCATGTGTATAGTATAAGCAAGATCTGCACAAAGAACAGAATTAGCGAGACTTGTTTTTTTTTTTCCTGCACTCTCAGTATTTCTGCATTCCTAGTTGTACCCTAAATATTGTATAAAGATCTCTTTTTGTGTCACAGCCTGGTGCATCCTACAATCCTATTGTATTTTTAGACCTCAGTACTACTAAAGTTTAACCAAAGTCACCATAAATAAGAACAACAGCATGTGATATATATTGTTCTAAATACAAGTAAGCTCACATTTTAAAAATATTTTTCTTTAGACATTTTATGCATTTCTCTTGTAAAGACAAAAGATGATGGATTATAGTTGGGAATGAAGCATCCTCCTCATTAGAGCCTGGCTTTATACTCTCTTTATATAAGTCAATCTTTTTGCAAAAAATGATGGATGGTAGATTTCACAATTACTGATCTACCAGAGATTCTTTTTAATTCTTTGGCTTTGGTTATTTTGTTGAAATTAAATTTTAATGACTTTCTAGATTTAAAGTGATATTAGATTGAAATGGATTATTTGTGCTGGAAGAGAGTAACTCTCAGTTTCTGGGATGCCCTCACCAATCCTCCCCATCACTCCACCACCCTACAGGTCCTGAACATCTCCATTTCTTTTCTCTTCTGCTTTATGAATATATAACTGCCCTGGCTTTGATCCAAACTTAGGCATGATTTTTAAAAAAATCATCTTCTGTGGGATTTTCATCATTTTAGGTGTTTTTTGCAAAGAATTCAGAGTTGAATATATTGACTGGAATGCATTAGAGTTGAAAGAAATATGTGGAAACATTTTTAAACACTATTAAAACACTATTTGGAATTATTTGAATTTTGAAAGTCTTCTTTTACTGGAGCACCTTGAATTTTATGAGTTGTATTCTCAGAGACCCAGCTTCTTTAAAAATGCTTCAGTAGGGCATGCAAAGTCCCTTATTGTTACTGAATTATTTTTAAGTATTGAAATAATTATAAATGAAACACAGTATTATGATATTTGAGAAGTTATTATTTGCTTCCATAAAGAAAAATGGCATATTTTGTATCTGTCCTTACAAATGAAACTTAACTCTTTCTACTTTTCCCTTGAAAATTTTCTTTACACATACAAAAAAAAATATACATGATAAAATCCCAAGAACATCATTAGTTGAAGTTCCAAGTATTAAGACCAGTAGAGTGTCTCCAAAATGATGTAAATGATTTTTTGTTCAGTTTATGTTAGATTGTTCTGTTGAAAATCATTCCATTTCATACAATCAAAAAAATTAGATGAATTGACCAAAAGTCTACAAGAATTTTCACTCATGTAGTATATATGCACATGGACACAAAAGAAAGGAAAACAGTTTATTGCCATATCATCATTACACATTGGATTTCTCAGAAGATTATACGGTCAACATTTATTCAAAATTCCAAAGATCATCAGTGAGAAATGTGAGTTATATTTTCCAGTTTTCTGCACAATATAGTTGGAGTCAATTGCAGTGGCCTGTCCTCATCCCTTTGGGATTTTTGATGCAGTTCCAAACCCACTGCAAGGCCTTGCAGCCTTTGAACCACTCTGGGACTTGGATTGTATTAACTCTTACTTCTGAGCAGCAAAGTTCATTGTGTGGTAAAACATTTTGCACTTTCCAGATAAACAGTGAAATACATTGTAATGAGAAATCCATAAAAATATAATTTAAACAAAAGAGTAATCGCTGAAAACTCTTGTTTGTGTAAATTCTGAAGGCCATTCCACCTTACATAAATGACCCATCCATAGGAATTAGTCCCTGTAAATTCAACACTATTTATGCTTAAATGCAACTGTTGTGACCGAAGAAGGATTAAATAAACCTTTGCTTGTCTTGATTTGAATTACCTTTTGGCATTTATAAGAGCATTTTGGTCTGATTCCATTCATGATTTGTTTAGTATGTACCTATGCTCTTTTCCTTCTCTGTGTGCTTTCTACTAAGAATTCACAAGAAAACTGTAGGAGACTTCTAAAGTCAGGATTATTTCTTTTCTCAATGCAGTATTTTAGGGGGATAAAAAGAGCTATATCTTTGTTTATGATACTTTATTTTTTTATCTTTATTTTTTACCAGGATCAGCATTAAAATCCTCTGCAATTTCAGAAAGAAAAGAAATAAGAAGAGATTAGGGTTTGTGTTGTTATTCAATACCAAAATTACCAGGCTTTAAGTTAAGGCATGAGCATCTCCACACTTGAATTAGCTGGAAAATTCAGCGAAACATTTTTATGTGGAAAATGTCCTTTTGAATTTTTTTGTTAGAACCCCAAATATTTTCTTGAAGCTTTGCAGAACTTGCAGAAGAAACATTAATCGAGAAAATTGCTGGACCAAATGAGACCAGGAAAAGCAGCACAAGCTGACACGAGACAGTAGCCTGTCCAATAAGCTAGTGGACACAATAGAGTACTTTGGAATATAACTTTCCTTTTGTCTCTGAAATATATAGGCACTCTGATGTTTCTTGAGTTTTTCTTTCCTTTTCATTTTTCACTTCTAGTTAGCCTTCCTCAGATAAATGTAATATACATGAACACTAAAAGTGGATTTTTATTTTCTCACTGAAGATTAAGCTAGGAGCCTAGATCATGTTTTATTGTTCTGTAAAGTTTTATTTTAAAGAGGAAATAAAGATATGTTAGTTTTACTTTCATGCTGATGCTCATCACAACTTCTACTGTAGATTTACACATTTGTTTAGGAAGAATCATTTAAACTAATACTATCCACTTAAGTTATCTTTTGAAAGGGGAACTGGATACTTTGACTAATGGAAAACTCAAAATCGTGTGCAGAGTACAGAGGTACTTCAGAGAGCCGGCTTTAGTTCAAAGCCATAGTTCATTTGCTCATATGTCTGCTCTCTGGACCTGAAGCCCAGAAGCTGAATGGTTATGAACCTCCTTCTCTTGTGTATCTGGGTACAGTGAGGCATAGACTGTTGTTGTAGGGCCTGCTAACTTTCATTCAGCACTAGCACTACTGCTGGTGAGCCGCTGTGCTACATACCCATGCAGTCGTGTTTAATCTTCTCCTGGCACTTTAGTAGAAAAGCTCATGAAGCTCTCCAGGTTTTACCTGTGCATTCAAATAGCATAACAGCAGTATCCCATTATGGTCTCAAACCAGCAGGACCATCTTGTCTCAGCTAATGAACCCATCTATGCCAGCTAACTCCCTAAGGAGTTGCCAGGTTTCTCCTCAAATTGCTTTCAGATTCAGCATCATGGCATAGAAAGATCCTCTGGGCCTGAGGATCTGATCACCCAAGCTGATTTAATGCTCCTTCCAAAAATGGCCAGTGCTGGAAGAAGCACATGTGTGCTGAGGGACTGAGGGTATTCAACTAATACCCTGGCTGCACTTCTGATGGCTTCAAAGTTGCAATACTGATGATGGACTGATGGCTAAGAGGTGGTATTATCGCAGATCCTACATCTGGTGCAGCATTAGATACAGGTCTACTGCGCATCAGGTTCAGTTTGATCAAGGCACTCCCCTTTACTTAATCAATTCCAACTCATTTTTCAGTGTTTAATTTTGTATCTCCCAGTGGGATGTCCCAGATCCCATTCATGGTTTTATGAGAAATACTCCTTAACCTCAAAATAGCAACATTCTCTGTAATAAAAGTTCCTAGTTAGTTTCCTGTGCCAGCATCAGACAATAACTATTAAAATATCAAGTATTTCAGAAACAACTCTTCTCCGAAATAAACCTACCTTCTAAACTGCTTCCTTTCTGCTGGCATCAGCTGAATGTGAACAAAACAGAAAGTACTGCTGACGCTTTCTTCAGTTTCCAAAAAAAATCCAAATCTGATAGAGCTTTTATTTCTGTGCTCTTCCACACATTATTTTAGGATATGTCTCAAGAGCAGAATGCGGTGCCCTATAGAGATCGCCAAGATAGCTCTGAACGTGACATGTTGGTTACCATGACATTAACAGAACATTTCCTTTCATGGAAAAAAATGTTTTCCTTCTCCTTCTGGCCAATTAGCCTGACTGAAACATTCAACTAATATGGATACAGAACTTCTATTAGTCAACTTGACTGTACCAAATGTACTTGGGTAACTTGTTCAGCAATGTCTCATGCTGTACCACCTGTTCCCCAAGTCAAGTGTCTTTGTACTGGACATCTCCTGAGCTTTTCCCATTCTGCTTTGTACAATGTATACAAGACAAAGACTCTACTCACTGTATCAGGGTTTTTCAGTGGTATTTTCTACCCTGGACTTCAAGAGAGCTGACTTTGACCTCTTTAGGGAACTCCTTGGAGCAGTCCCCTGGGTCACAGTCCTGGAAGGAAAGGGAGTCCAGGAGAGTTGGCTGATATTCAAGCACTGCTTCCTCCAAGCTCAGGATCGGTGTAT
>JAUBOD010000972.1:1780068-1790154 GCA_032353885.1 Nothura maculosa | reverse complement strand
CGGGAAGGTTGGACTAGATGATCTCTAGAGGTCCCTTCCAACCTTGTAGATTCTGTGATTCTGTGATTCTGTGATTTGCATGTTTACTTCTTGTTGTTGGTATGATTATTGGGGACATTTGTGATGCAAGTGATTTGAAAAGCCTGAACCAAACTGCATCCACAAAGAGCCTCAGCAGCTGTGCTGTCTGGCAACAGAGAGCTCATGCATCCATCCCACTCTGCCCTAACCTGGATCTGATTAAGTCCCCAGTGAAGCTGTCAAATGGTGTTGGTGAGTCATCCCTTGGCATCATCTAATGTTAGAGGAGGCAATGCCTTGGCAATGACTTAATTTTAAATGGAATGGATTTGTTTGTTTGAATGTGGGGGGGCACTTAATTTTGTTGACATCAGGGAGAACGGTTTGGCTAAATGGTGGTGACAGAGGTTCCTGCTGGTTTGCTCCGCACCAGGACTGAAAGGGACATCCTTCTAAGGTAGAGCCAAAGCATCTCTCCAGCAACTTGGAGAGTTGAGTGATAGAGTTCCTTCTGTTTCTCATCTCCCTTACAGATCTCCTGCTGTCAAAATGATACTGTTGGCATTTACAGTTGAGGTCTGTAGTCTCAAAGATAAAAGAATGAGAATCTATCAAATATTCCTGCCTTTGAAAAATTCCTGCTTTACCTCTATGGTTATGTGTGCTGTCTGCTGGAGGCAATGACTACCTTCTTACCTACTGCAGAGATTATTGAATGGGGTGCTAGTAGAATAAATACTTTTTCTCTAAAAATATGCCCCACGGAATTTGTACCTGTATTTCAATGTCTAAGGATTAAAAATGAGTGTATCTCTGTACAGTCTGCATTATGTAAGAAGAACAGAGCCTATATATTGGAAGTTGGAGTTCTGACATTAAATTTTTAATAGACGCTCAGTGGTGGAAAGGGTAGGAGAAAATATTTTAGCCAAACAGGCCTAATATTTGATATAACATTGTGCTTAATAAATCTTTCTTCCACAGGGAAATTAGCTGATACTCTCTTTTGAACCTGATAATGAACTGTGACTTGCAGTAGAACAAAGACATATAAAAGTACAGGCAATACAGAGAGGTAGTAACTGTCTTTTTACATCTCTAATTAGAGATGTACATCAAAATCAAAACATACATATATTTATCTTTCACTCTCCTCTCTCTCTCAGTAAACTAAGCACTGCACAGGGCAAATGCATATTTATTGCTGACCAAATACCAGTATTGTTCTGTTTTTAAAGCCAAGTACAAATACAACTTTTTTCCTACTTTCTTGTTCCCATTGTCTTTATGTCACAAGCTGTACTTCTTAAAATGATGTAAGACACACATGAGACAATATAAAGAGTTATATAGGGAAACAAGTAATTTACATGACCTTTAATGCCATAAATTTGGTAGGGACCAAATGCTGTGGGTCTATTTACTCTGAGGATTAGTTTTTCTCATTATACAAGCAGCACAACGTTGAGAAGCTGAGTCACTGAGGAAATGGGGCAGGTTTTGAAAACTGATCTCTTGCCATTGACGTACATGTGAGAATATAAATGTTTTTGTTTTACGGGAATAGGACATCTTAATGAAGGGAGTCGGAAGGAAATCTAGCACAATCAGTAGTACACATCACATTTAAATCTGGCATGGCTGTCTCAGGAATCCAGCACGTATCAGTTTTAATTTAATTATAAATTAAATGCACCATTCCGTTACCAATTAAAAATGTACGTTCTGAGATGCACCCCTCCCACTTCTCTGTTATTCACTTATGAAAATTAGGTCACTGGGTAGCAAAGACCACAACCACAGCTTCTGACATGCCTGTCTGTCAAAAGTGCAGGCTTCTGTTAGGCTGCATTTCTACCAGCTGAGGCTTTCATTTTTGTCAGTCAGCTGAAAGCACAGATTTTTCTGGGAGTAGGTAGTGTAATACAGTAATAGACTACTTCTTTATGAATGGAAGAATTGGTATGATTTTAAAATATGAATATAAGTCATTAAAATATGAATTACTTGCTTTCTGAGGAATTTTGCAGCAAAAGCAAGTGAAGCTAAATAGGAAAAGACTCTCCTTAACCCAGGCATTGGGAAGATTCAACTGCTTGGAGTATTGACCAAATTCAAGACAGAATTTGAACACATACTTAACATCTACTTGGTCTGGACAGCATCCCATTTTTTTGCCCATTTCTGGAAGCCTTCAGTGTGTTCCACAGGCATCACATCCCCAGTGGCAGGCTATGTCACAATTTTTTTCACCTTTCCCAGCTATCCTCATCCTTACTGACATTCTGCCTGAGAATTTCATGCCAAAAGTTACATAAGCAAAAGTGTTTATGTGCTGAATTACCACTGGATGAGAGAGAGAAAGAAAGATTTAGACTGGCAAAGGCTGCCATCAATATGCAAGTTAAGATAAAATATGCTTTACAAGACTAGTTAAGCAAAAAATAGGAGCTGAATTCAATATTCTTCATCATTTTGTTCAGTGACCTTGGACTTAGGAGTTATGTTATAAAACTTTTAAAAAGTGTGAAAGATTTGGGAAGTTTTTATTTCAGTGTGTATAATGTTGGTGAAAACAGCTAGAACATCTCAGTGGTCTGATAAATCTCAGACAGTCTGAAAAACCAATGAAAATAATTTAGAGAAAAGAAGGTCATTTTTTTCCCCCTAGCTCTTCATCTTCTTTTGGCCCATAAGAATAAGGGAAAAGATTTTTCGCACCTTTCTTTTTTGTAGAAATATATTTTATCAGTTTTGCTCTATCTTATGGTGTGCAGCATCAAATTGTAGGTGACATTAGATTAAATGCTTTGAAAATATCTATTTGGGATGCTTTTGTCAGGGTTAGTGCAAACTTATGCTGTTTTAACTGCTTCACGAAATGACTCAGCTACTAAGTGGCAGGGTAGGGAAACACTCTTGGTTTGCTTTGAGGACCCTAGTGTCCTCATGGGATGAAGATGCAGAGGAAAACTGATGGTGACCATGGCTTTGTGTAATGTGTGGTTTTCAAGTCTTCTGTCACTTTGCAGACAGTTTGCAACCTTTAAATCACAGGGCTGACCTGTGGCAGGTGGCCTCTCTCCTTGCATAGTTGGTCCTGCTGCCCCAGGAGGTGATCTGGCCATACAAGTGGTCCTTCCTCTTTGCTAGGTGTCTGTCCTCAGGGGTAGCAAGATATGCAAAAGAGAAGGAGTGCTGTTAACTGGCAAACAGAATGGAATTAAAGCAATTTAACTATGGTGGAGCACAGTCAGTGACATTGATACTTAACTGTTAAAACAATAATTTATGGTCTTTTGACTGTGGTCCCATTGGCATTTGTAAGATCAAGTCTGAAACAATGATCTCTGACAGTGATGTCCAGAACGGATTTCACAGAGCAGCCCTGATGGCTACTTCTTTTTAATGAAAACTATTTAGGAAAAGATGAACTTTTTCCTGTGGGCCTCATCTGAAGCCTGTGGAAGTCATTCTTCTTTGGAGAAGATCATAAAATATTTACTTATTTCCTTAGTTTCATGTTCTCCTGATTGTTACAAATGAAATCTCTTCTTTTAGGTCTTGCATGTGTTGACCTTCCTTCTGTTTAAGTCTGTCATGATAAAGGAATGGAATTATTTCAAAGGTTATGGGCAGAGAACCAAACAATGGTAAAGCTGACTTTTCATTTTCTGGTCCCTGTTTGCAAACTAGACGTGAGAGTTGAATTTGCAAAACAAATGTGTAGCCAATAAGTGGCTTACACAGATGTTAGCAAATATAACTGAGGTAGAATTTCAGAACACAGCAGTGTCATGTAAAAGGCTTGACTCTTTAAATATGATATCAGTCATAGCTGGTAGTTTATGATAGAGCATCTGACCAAGTGAACCTATGGTGCTTATGTTAATGTCTTCAAAGTAGATACTGCACCTTTTGAATTAGCCCATTTCTTACTGATATATAGCAATCAAGCAAAAGGCCTTGAAAAAAGTGCAAGATATTTAAGGATGTTTAGCTACTGGTTCATGTGATACACAGACAGGCAGACTAGAAATTCAGATGACTACAGTATCTCTCAATGCTATGAATCTGCAGAATCTTCTGTAGAATAAGATCTTGAGTGTGTTCAGTGATGGACAGTGACTGCTCTCAGGCTGAGACCACGTACACTGTGAGAATAGAAATTTCTAGGTTAGAAATAGGTTGTTAGAGAAACAATTTGAATTACAGCATGTCTGGAAAAGGAAAAAACTTGGTCTCACAGCCCCTTTATGTTCCTGTTTGCCTTTTACTTTGTATGATAGTAGTATAATGTGCAAGAAATGCAGATAGGGTTGGCTGCTCTTTATGCTAACAAATGTTCCCTGCAGACACTGAAATATCTAGAAACTGCTTCTAACCTGAGCATAAAAACCTTTCCTTCAGCTTTGAGTCTCTGCAAAAAGTGTGGGTAAAATATGCAACTGTAGCATGAATTCCCTTTGCCAAATATGGTTTCTCACAAGATGGCCATGTTAATGTTATTTTACTACTCTACTCCAGCAATAGCTCATAAAAATCAGTTCTATCTTACCACATGATTTAAAAGACACATGATTTGATAGTCAAAATGGACTCCATCCTGTCCTACCAGAAGGAAGGAATTGTTACCTGTTTTTGCAACCAAGACACTTGCACACTCAGCAGATATTAATGCTGCGGTCAATGCTGCAAACCATGTACCGACTGGACATTCTGCTAGGGAGTGATGGTGCTGCGGGCTGCATTGCTGGGCTCGACTGCATCCTCTGAGGAGCAGATGAGGACTGCACTTGTGGCTAGTAAAGCTACTGCTGCAGGAAACATGGTCCTATGAGTATAGAAAGGAACTGATTATTTCATTTGTTTTGATGTCCCAGAATGCCAAAGAATTAATTGTAGTTTAAAAGTGCTGAGCTCTCTTGAGACTTCCAGAATTAGCTATTTCATCTGAATACTTTCCTCTTTAAAGCCTCTTTTCCCTGGTAGTATACACATTTTTCAGCAACTAATATTTTCCTTTGCCTAGCGATATAGTCTCTCTCTCCACGTGCTAAAGAAACACGTGCCCAAATGAAACCACACGTGCCATTTCACTCAAAATACTCTCCCATGTACATCTGTTTCTCATTAGTTTTTCCTCTGCTATATACATAGACTTAGCTTTAAGAAGTGCCATTACATGAGTTTGTATTACAGTATTGTTTTTCACTTGGCTGTGTATCAATATAGTGGCCAAATACTTCCCTGGGAATTGCAAGTGGGTTTTCAAGGGCAGAGTTTGGTCATTACATTTACATTTACATTTACATACAGCATATATGTTCATATAAACTCATACATTAAAAAGAGTATCATTTTTAAGCCATGCTTAATGCAAATACTGAGAATAAAATACTGCACATATGCTGTGTTTGGTCCCTGTATTTTTTTAGTATGAAGAAAGATCATCTATGTGCATGCCTGTCAGAGAGAAAAAAAACATATGCTGCCTACAAGGCATTTGAATGCACGCTTCTGCCTGAGCTTGACATTTGCCTCCAGATCCATCTTCATTAAGATTTATTTGAGCACTGCAAACCTCAGAACACCTCCACAATTGTGGCCACAAAAGATGCAAACTATCAGAGAAGTCTTTCTGCACCATTCCTAATAAAATATTTCCTCTTCTCTGCAACCCAAAATGACCCACCTAGAAAGGGAATTTTTCCCCCTGTATGATAGTTCTAATTTTAGAGAAGAGTCCAGGGGACCACCTGGATTAAGAACAATCACCTTAATGTTTTTGGTAATAATTGTTATTATCAAAAGACAGCTTTAGATTACCAATTCCAGTCTGCAGGTCTTGTATGAAAACAAGAATATGAATTTCTGTCTATAAGTATGCATTTTAACATACAGAGGTTTATATTTGACTCTCTGGTATCATATTTCTTCAAAATCTTTATAAGGATTTTTTTTTTCAAATCCTCTTCGTATGTATTGACCATACTTCTCTAGCAGTTTCCAGTTTACGCCACAGTGATATAGTTTAAAACTCTAGATTGCAGAAATTCATATAATTGTGACAGAATTCTACTGATTTTATTCACCAATGCATTTATATTCATGATGTGTTATCCAGTTGCTTATGCTCCCTGCTTGCTTCTTGAACAATTTTTTTAAGTTGTATTCCCTTCCCACCAGGAAGGTCAGCAGGAAGTCATTTGAATACAAGTTATTTCAAGTTAGTTCATAGTTTGTTGAGAAGGAAAATGAGAAGGAAAATATATATAGTGATGTTATTTATTTTTGGTATTTTTTTGCTTAAGCCAAATCAATGTGTTTCTAAGGATTTCTCTTGCAAGATTGCTAGTTAGTTAACAAAACCATACACTCACTAATATAACTAAATTTTAAAATATATTTCAAGTTCATTATGTACATCTGCAAGGCTATGTCCCTTAAAAAAATACAGTAATTTAGGGATGAATTTTACGATGCTTTCAGGGTGATTTATAACCTTTGCTTTTTCCAGAAAAGTACTGCTGGTAAAAGTTAACATACAAAGTTCAAAGCAGAACGTTTTTCTTCAGTCAGCAGAAAAGTTCATCCTTATGTCAGGTAAGTTTTTTACAATTACTAGACAGAACAAATTGTTTATGTTCAAAACGAAACTGTAAATGCTAGCTGTAAAATTTGCTTAACTATGCATTTTCAAATTGAATACACGAAGCACCAAGGCAGTTTTGAGCTTTTTCTTAAACTGCTTTACATCATTTTAGTTTTCAATAAGTGGTGCCATAAAATAGTATGCAATTGTGTAATGGAAAAAAAATCAGTATAATAAAAACTAATGGTTTATAACCTAAGTAATGGTAAAACTCAATCCAAATTTATTGTGTTCTGCAATATAGAAATTTATGAATCTATTTTCAGAGTCTTGAGTGGGCTTTTTCTGTGCAGAAACTGGGCAGCATCTTTTATGGAATTAGCCTGCAGCCTATTTCAATTTTAAAACTGAATATGCATTCAAACATATTTACTTTGCTGAGTAAGGACAGGAGATATAAGCAGATTCAGCAGATACAAAACACACTTTCTCAGAGCCTAGAAGTTTTTGAACAAGGAGCATTCTCTGCTAAAAAATTATACAAATCATATGGCTTTTTTGATGGAAAAGAAAGAAAATTGTATTAGAGATTACAGTTTTGGTAGCACTATTTTGAGAACAATGAAATTCTGTACATAAAAAGAAGTTCAAAGTTCAGCATGATAACAAACTAGACTTTAGGTCTTCAGAAAGCAAGATAAGGGAAGAATATACTTCGAATACCTTGTCAAAAGCTTTTCATTTGTCTTTAGTAGAGCTGAAATTTGACACCTTTGAAAACACTGCTGTAGATATAAAAGAGATAGTATGTCTATGTTGTGTTTATTTTCATGAACCAGCTGTGCACCTGATTTACTGTTTTAGTTCTCATGCCCACTGCCCACTCACATGGGGAAAAACTCAAGGCACGATTCTTATATCCATTTTCTCTTATCTGTGTTTTGCTTTTTTTAAAAGTTAATCATCTGATTAACTTGGGCATCCTGCAGGAATGAAATGCCCATATGAAAGATGAAGGTAAAGTTTCTCCTCTGTACAGTTTTTATTATTGATGATGGCAATAGCCAACTTTGGGACAGGACTGCAAACTGACTGATGAAAGAAGACAGTTACATTTCCAAAGGTATCAGAATCTTATGTGACTGTTTCTGGGAAGCAGCTCATTGCCTGCCAGGATACAATGACAGAGATCAAGGGTGCACACGTCTAATAGCCGTAGCAGTACTGTGGTCAGGGGTAGTAATCACATTACATCCATCCTGAATTGCTTATATTCCTTAAAAATAACCCCCCAGTAGCTAAATTGTGACTAGATGTGCATTGGTGTCATGTTGGATATTGTTTAATAATTTTGTTGCTAGTGTATTTTTTTCTTAGGACTCATTTTCCCCATGAACTACAGAGCCCAGACACAAGAGAGAGAATAAGGAGAGAGGGAGACTTTCTGCCAGTCAAGGAGGATTGAGTTAGGGATTATTTAGGCAAACTGGACACCCATATGTCTATGGACCCTGATGAGATGCACCCAAGAGTGTGGAGGGAACTGGCAGGGTTTATTGCTCAGCCACTCTCCATCATCTTTGAAAGGTCATGGAAAGCAGGGGAGGTGCCAGAGAACTAGAAGAAACCAATGTCACTCCAGTCTTCCAAAAGGGCAAGAGGGAGGAGCTGGGCAACTATAGGCCAGTCAGTCTCACCTCCGTCCCTGGGTAAGTAGTGGAACAGCTCATCCTAGAAGGCATCCCTAGGTATGTGAAGGAAAAGAAGGTGATCAGGAGTAGTCAGCATGGATTCACCAAAGGGAAGTCTTGTTTGACAAACCCGGTAGCCTTCTATAATGGGATGGCTGGCTGATTGGATGAGAGGAGAGTCATGGATATTGTCTATCTTGACTTCAGCAAGGCTTTCAACACTGTCTCCTATAACATCCTAATAGTAAAGCTCAAGGAGTGTGGGTTAAATGAGTGGAAAGTGAGGTGGACTGAGAATTGTCTGACAGAGCTAAGAGAGTGGTGATAAATGGGGCCGAGTCCAGTTGGAGGCCTGTGGCCAGTGGTGTCCCCCAGGGGTCAGTACTCAGCCCAGTGCTGTTCAACGTGGTCATGAGTGATGTGGACGAGGGCACAGAGGACATCCTGAGCAAGTTTGTGGACAATACCAAGCTGAGTCGAGTGGTGACACTCTGGAGGGCTGTGCTGCCATCCAGAGCGACCTGGACAGGCTGGAAAATTGGGAAGAGAGGCAAAAAGTAAATGAAGAGTTTCTCCATTCCCAGATGAACTACTAACCTAATAAACACACGAGACCACACAGTACAACAGTCCTTAGGGAAGACAAAAGCATGGAAATATGGGATTTTACCCAGCTCAACACCTGCCTATAGAAAGAAGACTTCTCTTCATTCTGGGTCTTCAAACAATTTCACACTCAGCCCTGTGATGCAACCTTTAGGTCAAGGTGACTGTGAGCAAGAACTGAAACTCGAACTGAGAAGATGAAAACCATATGTGAAGATTTTTTAGCCTTTTTTTTCTGTTAACAAGTTACTTGGTCAATGCTAATTTTTTATTTTGCATATTCCCTCCTTCCAACTTCCTATGTAAACACACACAATGGACCAGTTTTCAACCACTATTATACTTGAAAACTCTTATACTTGAAAACTCTTTGGTATTCTGGACATTTAACTGGTCACGAAGTGCCATGATACAGCTCTTGATCTCTGACTGCAAATGAAACTTCTACAAAGGAAAAGAGGGAAAAAATAGAATTAAAAATCTTAAATGGTCTTAAGATTTCTCCCCAAATGGTGCACAAGTGTATCATCGTTAGGTTCAACAAGAACAAGTGAAAGCTAGTGTACCTGGGAAGGAGTAACCCCAGGCATCAGTACAGAATAGGGGTTGACCTGCTGGAGAGCAGCTCCACAGATAAGGACCTGGGAGTCCTGGTGGACACCAAGTTAACCATGAGGCAGCAGTGGGATCCTTCAAGAAGGCCAATGGGATCCTGGATAGATCAGGAGGAGTGTTGCCAGCAGGTCAAGGGAGGGGATCCTGCCCCTCTGTTCAGCTCTGGTGAGGCTGCTCCTGGAGTATTGGGTGCAGTTTTGGGCTCCCCAGCACAAGAGGGATATGGAGCTTCTGGAGAGGGTCCAGTGGAGAACAACTAAGATGATTAAGAGAATGGAACATCTCTCGTATGAGGAAAGACTGAGTGAAATGAGCCTATTTTCTCTGAAGAAGAGAAGACTGAGAGGGGATATGATTAACATATATAAGTTCATGAAGGGAGAATGCAGGGAAGAAGGGGACAAGCTCTTCTCGTTGGTGGCCATCCATAGGACAAGGGGTAATGGGTGTAAGTTGAAACACAGGAAGTTCCATCTCCAGATGAGGAAGAACTTCTTCACTGTGAGGGTGACAGAGCAGTGGAACAGGCTGCCCAGGGAGGCTGTGGAGTCTCCTTCT
>JAUBOD010000972.1:1765681-1779968 GCA_032353885.1 Nothura maculosa | reverse complement strand
TCTCTTTCTTTCTCTCTCTCTCTATTGCTCTCTCTTTCGCTCTCTCTCTTTCTCTCTTTCTTTCTCTCTTTCTTTCTCTCTTTCTTTCTCTCTTTCTCTCTGTCTCTCTTCTCTCTTTCTCCCTCTCTTTCGATTTCTCACTCTCTTTCTTTCTCTCTCTCTCTCACTTTCTCTATCGCTTTCATTTATAAAAGATAACTTTTTAAAAATGAGGACAGAGCATGGATTTTGCAAAGCTAAATAATTAGTAACTCCATCAAATACTGAAATAATAATAAAAAAGTCAGAATTCCCCAAGTGTTGGCCACATGCATGGTTGTGAATGGGAATGTGATGACAGCTCTGTATCCATCAAACAGTTTTTAAATACACAAATGCATCTGTTATGCATCCAAGAATCTTGTTCATGCTAGTATAAGTCTCTTACATTTCCCATCCCCCCCCTCCTCCCCCCAAAAAAAGAAAACGATCAGAGAAAGAAAACTTGCAGTGAATATGATCTGTGAGTAGTAGAATTAACAAAGTCTAGGCCAGGGACATTTAATAGGTTCAAGTCTATCTATTGAAACAAGCAACGGTTTATGGCAAATGCCTCAGCAAAAGTAAATGAGGGAGACATAGCAGCAGCTGCTGAGAGTCCCAGTGCCACACCATGTATCTGCAACCCCACTATCTGCAGGAGTACTCCAAAGCACCCAGAGTACCAGACTATGGAGACTGGAAATTAAGGAAGCAGGACTCTGAAAATAAGACACCCATACCAGCTCAAAATAAGCTTATATTTCTTTCTGCTTTTAAGCAGCACCTTATGGAAATCCTTAAAACTATGTTCAAAGTACTCATCTCTGTATTCAAATGCATATCCAAAACTGCTCCGCATTATCTTAGGGACCTTTACTCAACATGAGATGGGATAGTGATTTTCTTCCCTTACAGGTTTGGGCTTACAAGGCAGTTATCTTTACATTTGGGCCTATATTGTCTCAAATTCTCTTTGAGATTCATGTTTAATCAGAACTAAAAATATATATATACATAGTATATATATACACAATATATATACAATAATATATATACAGAATTACATATACAGAATTTGGGAAAAATGACTTAGTTTTCCCAAACTCATGAGGGGCAAGTTTCGTCTCATTTGACCTTAGGTGCCTGCAGTGTTGATGTCAGCATCCAAACTAGCAATCCTAGGGTCATACGGTCAGCAGAGAGAAACTTTAGGATATGATTTCTCTGACTTATTTTAGGTCATTTATTGCAGATTGAGAAGAGTCGTCTAGATTCCATTGGCATCCATTGTTCATCTAGACTGCAATGATTTTTTTAAGTACCAGTATTTATAAGGGGATCTTAGAGTGTTTACTCATATAATCAGATAAATTTCCCTGTAAGTAATGGCTAATGATTTTCCAACAAGTAAGGAAGATTTGTCTATCAAGCAGTATTTAATTGCCTAATGCAGCGACTAAATTCAGTAAGTTTCCATTCTGTACATTTTTTTGACAAATCAAGTTTTCAACTTTGACAGAAAAAAATAGGAAAACAAAAAGCATACTAGTTCTCTAGGTTGCCTTGATAAATGATAGTCAGAAGAAAACAAAAATAATGTTTTGAACTTATTGCATGATTCCATGTTCTAAACAAAAATAAAGTGATGCACACTCCTTGGGAAAGATTGATTAATTGAATTAAAAAGAAAATAAAATCTTTTGCTGAAGGGTCTTAATTTCACTTAGAAGAATGAAATCTGGCAGTGTTTATAGAAACACAGAATGCTTAAGGTTAAAAGAGACTTCTAGAGGTCATCTAGTCCAATTCTTCTGCACATGCAGGGTCACTTAGAGCAGTTGGCACAGGTTTGCGTCCAAACAGGTTTTGAAGATCTCTAGAGAAGGAGACTCCACAACCTCTCTTGGCAGTCTGTCAGCCTCTCCAGGGCTCTGTCAGTCTCACTGTCAAGAAATTTTTCTTTAAGTTCCTGTAGAATTTTCCGTGCTTCAGCTTGTGGCCATTTCCTCTAGTCCTATCAGTGGTCCCATCCTCCTTGCTCCCTCCCTTGAGGTATTTATAGACACTGATCAGATCCCCTCTCAGCATTCTCTTCTTCAGGCTGAACAGGCCCAGCCCTTTCCTCATAGGGCAGATATTCCAGGCTCCTGATCATCCTCACAGCCCTGTACTGGACTCTCTCCAGCAGCTCCACATCCCTCTTGTACTGAGGGGTCCAGAACTGAGGAGGATCTTGCTGCAGATATGGCCTTACTAGGGCAGTGTACAGGGAGATGATCCACTCTCTTGATCTGCTGGAGACGCTCTTCTTAATGCACCCCAGGATCCTATTGGCATTCTTGGACATGAGGGCACTGCTGCCTCATGGTCAGCTTGTCATCGACCATGACGCCCAGGTCGCTCTCTGCAGAGCTGCTCTACAGAAGGTCAGTCCCCAGAATGTACTGGTGTCTGGGGTTATTCATCCCCAAGTGCAGGACCCTGCACTTCCCCTTGTTGAAATTCATTAGGTTTCTCACTACCCAGTTGTCCGGTCTGTCCAGGTCCCTCTGGTTGGTGGTGCAGCCTTCAGGGCTATCAGCTACTTCTCCCAGTTTCATATCATCAGCAAACTTGCTGAGGGAGCACTCTATTCCTTCATCCAGGTTGTTGATGAATATATGAAACAGGACTGGACCTAGGACTGATCCCTGGGGGACTCCGCTAATTACAGGCCTCCAATTGGACACAGCACCACTGATCACCATTCTCTGAGGTCTGCTGTGCAGCCAATTCTCAATCCACCTCCCTGTCCACTCATCTATCCCAAGCAAGCTCCGGAGGATGCTGTGAGGGACGACGTCAAATGCCTTGCTCAAATCCAGATAGGTGACATCCACTGCTCTCCCCTCATCTATCCAGCCAGTCATTCCATCATAGAAGGCAATCAGGTTAGTCAAGCATGGTGAATCCATGCTGACTATTCCTGATCACCGTCTTGTCCTCCACACGCTTGGAGACAACAGCCGGGATGAGCTGTTCCACCACTTTCCCAAGGATGGAGGTGACTGGTCTATAGTTGCCTAGGTCCTCCTTCTTGCCTTTTTTGAAGACTGGCATGACATTGGCTTTGTTCGAGTCATCAGGCACCTCTCCTGTTCTTCAGGACCTTTTGAAGGTGTTGATGAGTGGCTTAGCTATAACGTGTACCAGCTCATGCACCACTCTGGGGTGCATCCCATCAGGACCCATGGATTTGTGGATATCAAGTTTCCCTAGTTGCCCTCTAATCTAATCTTCCTCTACCCAGGGCAAGTAGTCCTCTCTCCAGGCTTCTTCTCTTGTCCCTAGGCTGTGGGATTCCCTAGGTAAACACTGAAGCAAAGAAGACATTCACCAACTCTGCTTTCTCTGTGTTTTTCGTACCTACCCTGTTCACCAGTGGACCCATGTTCTCCCTAATCTTCCTTTTGCTATTGATATATTTGAAGTTCTTATTTTTAACATCCTTTGCCAGATTTGTTCCAAGCATACCTTAGCTCTCCTTGTCACATCCCTGCATTCCACAACAACATTCCTGTATTTTTCCCAAGGGGTCTGTCCTTTCTTCTACATTCTGTATACTGCTTCTTCTGCTTGAATTTTGCTAGGAGGACCCTAGGCCTCCATGCAATCCTCCTACTCACTCTGCTTGACTTTTTACTTATAGAGATGCACCACTGCCAAGCATGAAGTGCTGCTTGAAAACTAATCAGCTTTTGGGCACGTAGCCTTCCATGACAGCACTCCAGTGTGTGAGCTCTGTAATTCCAATGAGATCATGATGCTAGGACCGCACACATATCTCTAGTTCATCCTGTTCATTCCTTCTGCTTTGTGCAGTGGTGTACAAGCATTTAAGGGAAGTATTTGAGTCCACAGTTTTCCTGGGAGGGATGAAAGAGGACCCTCTATAGTAATATCTTATACTCACTTTGCCACTACCATACTGCTGCCACTGGCCACCTTCTGACTTCAGCTGCATGACATTGATTGCCCTGTCTATGTCACACTCCCTTTCCCGTTCTTGCTTAGTTTAAAGCCTAAATGAGGTTGGATAGCCTTTTGGCAAAGACATATGTGCCCTCTTGCTGAGATGGCTCTCATCATTCCCCAGTAGCTCATGGTCCTCAAACAGACTCCCATAGTCACGGAAACCAAAACCCTGTTGCTAAGACCAGTGGCACAGCAAGTTGTTCACCTGAAATACTCGCCACCTCCTGCTTGAATCTGTTCTCCTCACTGGCAGGATAGAGGAGAAATCCCATTTTATGTTGCTTAGCTTGTCCATGACATCATTAGTGCATACATGAGTAACAGGGATAAGAGTTCTGGACAAGCCTTGGCAGCCTCTCCGCAATATCCCTTATTTGAGCTGCTGGAAAGCAACAGACCTCTCTGGATAAGGGGTCAGGCCTACAGATTGGTGCCTCCATGTCTTGCAGCAGGGAGTCACCCATCACCATCACTGCCCGCTTCTTCTGAGTGCTCCTTTTCTCCGTAGTGGCAGCAGCCTTAAGGCACAGACTTGACTGTCTCTCTGTAGACAACCTCCTACATGGGCTTTGGTCTGTGACATAATTTGTCTGGTCCTCAACTTCCAGGGCTTCGTACATGTTGAATGTGGCATTCTCTGGGTGCCTTTCCTGGAATGACTGCAGAATGCTGCTCCATCAGTCTCTCTTTATCTCTCACATTCTCTAATGGTCCTCTGGTGGCCTTTCCACCTCCTCCTTCAGCTCCACGACCAGGCTAAGTAGGTCTTCCACCTGCTCAAACCTAAGGCAGGTGTTGCTTTCACTATTCCCTGATAACACGGAGAGGCTCAGACACTCTCCATAGCTAGAGTTCTGGACTGCACCGTGTTTCTGTGGCAGTTCTGTCTGTGTTGCCACAGTCTAAAGTGTTACTTTCATTGATTTGATTCACAATGAACAATTCAGTCTCTTAGGAAATATGAAAGCATCCAGAAATCTCAAACACCTGATAGAGAACTAGGAAGCAGCCATGTTGAAAATCCAGAGATTGATACATGCAGAGTCATTGAGAGATGCTCTTAGATATGCTTCTAAATTCTCATGTCAATGAGGCATCATAGTTTTGAAAATCCAACTGAGGTATCTAACTTTGCAAGGAATTTTAAAAGAATAGATCCTAAGCTTGCCAAGCCTAAGTACTTCACCTATATTATCAATAAATCTGACTACTGGATAGCTATACTTATTACTACTTAGTATTATTACTGACAGATCCAAATGTCTTGTAATGAGTAAGGCCATTAGCCCGAAGGGGAGAAAGCACTTCAGTGTATCTGCAGAGCATGATAAATATGCTGTGCCATCCCCAACCAGGGAAGGAATCAAAAAATGTTTCGATTTTGACTAATTCTCATGACTACATTTCTGGTTAAATGATAGTAGCTCAGAAGAAAAAAACATCTAAATTTGAGCTTGGAGAATAAAACTTTTAGTATAAGAATCTGTTATCTTGAATCAGATAGTGTTTTTATTTTGTTTTCAACAGAGCATAAAGGGCACATCCTCATAAATAAATCTGAGCTTATTAGTAAATCATACTTCTGGAAGACAATGAACATAGTCATGTGAATGAAAAAAATGGTGTTTGGGCATTAACAATGGTATTTGTTTTTTACTTAAATCACTTTCAGTGAATAGCACCGGGATCCTATTTTCTCCTTTTAAGTATGACCTCTTCAGAGAAACAGCAGTAAGGTGGCTGTTTTTGTTCTTTTTGTTTATTTTTTATTTTTTCCACTCACTTCAATTTAAAGTTCTGTATGCTTAATAAAAAGCAATTTTATTTTTAAACTGGTCATATTGAAGACCTGCTTGTATTGTATTTGTTTATTAATTATCAGGCGTCTTTAGTGACCCATTGGATGCAATTATCTGAGAGGCCATTCAAAGATCTCACGATATTTTGTAGTATTTATAACATCAGAAGTATTTATAATATCAGTGCTACTTAACTGATAAAGATGAGCAGTACTCACAAGACATCCAGAATGAATGCTACTGGAGCAAAGAGGAGTAGCTTTGCACAATCTTCCTTTTAGAAAAAATCCTATACAATTTAGTATCAAAAGCAGTTCCTACTTTTCATATTCATCTGACAATTTTTAGAAGAGAATTAATTATATTTATATATAAAAATTATATATAAGGCACAAAATTATATATTTAAGGCACAAAATCCTGCAGACTTGTAGACAAAAGCTCTGCTCAGATTAATTGTTCTCCATTAAGCAGCAGAGCTTTTTAAATTAATTCCTGTCAATATAAATATGCTTCTTCATAACCTTCCAGATTTTTGCCTTATTAGAATACACAGGACTCTTTCCATTTGAGCTGTCACATATATATCAAGCTAAGCCATAAATTCTAATTAAGTTTATTGATGAAGTTGTCCTTTGGTTGTTTTTTCCTTTGTGCTTAGAACTGATACATTTCTTTGATCAAACTGTGCATACAACAACAACAACAACAACAAGAAAAGTCTAGAAAAAAATCAGAAAAAAAACAGTGCAGATACATGGATAATCTACGCCAAATTAAATTAAGGATCAATCAATATTTTTACAATGTTTCATCAGGCTGTTCATTGAATGGCAGGATATACTGTCTAATAAGCAGATCATTGTATAGAGAGTTGCTTTGAATATTTGTATGGTTTTGCTCATAGCCATAGGCTCTTCACAGAAGAAAAGAAAGTTTATATTTTGGTATAAAAGGAGGAGCATTGTCATGTCTGCTTTTCTCAGTAATCATGCTTCTCTAGCATATGAACACTGAGTATAAGTTGTGAACTTATAACTCTTCTTCCCTCCTGTATCAGCTCTTTCTGCTTTGTATGTAATTTCTTTTCCCTTTATCTCACAGATTTCCCAACTTTTTGCCACTCAGTGTGTGTATGTATATATATCACCAAAATAGAGATTGCTGTGATGAGAACATTTGGGAGCCCAACGAATCAATCCAATTTGAAACTTTGAAACAAATCATTAATGAACAAATTCATTAACAGTCCTCTGTGCTAATGGTTCAATTTTACTCATTTTAATCATATATACAGTCACTATATAAACAAACAGGTTAGACGTTTAATACACATATTCTGAATTAGCTGTAAGTATACGATACCATGGAGCTGATGCAGCATAGTCCATGCTTGTGGCTGTGATCCAGGCTGAGAATAGGCTGGAGAGCAATTTGTGCTTGTCTTTATTCGTCCCTGTCTTTCCTTGTCATGACTGAGGTTTTCATGCTATTTTGCCTCTCCACTAAAAGGGGTGGTCTCCTCTGCTACTGATAATGTTTTTTCACTTTCCTACTATTCTTGTATATCTGGCAAGACGTCCCACTTATTTGCAGTCCCTTGTGCTTGTCTTGTACTTTGGCAACTTTATGAGTCTCCTACATGCAGTTACACTCAATTGCTTATGCTTTTGGTGGTCACATTGCTTATATCATTAGGTTAAAATAAATCCTATGTTGTGTCTGACTATGCCACCAGTGTTACAAAATGCTAATATGTGATGTTGGTTATGCTATTTAGTGTACTTGTATTTGAGTGTAGGCTAACTAGGCTAACTAGTGTTAATTATAGCACACTTTAAATCTGTAAGTGCTACAGACCTCCCACAAACTCCCTCATTTTGGAGGTAGAAATGGAGTGCTCCGCTGCCTTGCCAAGGCAAAAAAAACATCACTCTTACCTGACTCTGCTTAATCCCCTGCCCTACCACATCATTTAAAACAGCCCAAAATACACTGATCTAGTTTCAGAGCCTCTGTTTGGATTTTTTGTTTATGCTCCTAGATTACAGCAGTCCTTTACAGCAAAGAAGGTAGGCATATATCTTTATATTAACTGAGACATTCAATAAATCATCTGCCCTAGGATAGAAAAAATGAGTGGCAATATCAGGAGCCGGTGCCATGTTCCCAAGGCTGAAAGGCTAAGCCTTGCTCAGGCCCAGTGGAGTGCAAACGCCTTCCCTGGGCAATATCTTCTGGAGATGGACAGGGATTGGTCTTCAGAATAAGTTGCCCAAGTGCTATAAGCTTCTGGAGGGGTTTCTGTCATGGATTACCAAACACTCAAGCATTTCCTGTTTATGTACTACACATACATATGAGGACACCCTAGAATTGTATTTACAGTGTCGCAACTAAAACCAGATTTGATCTGGGATTTTCTGGGAAGGTTTGTATCCCAAGTAAATAAAACATGGCAATTTTCCAGCCTTTTTTTTTCCCCTGAAAACTGTCTCTTTTGTGGTAGTTGAAATAATTGTCAAGACTGAACAAAATAAGTCCAGTAGAGGTAAGGCTGTCTATCTTTTGTGTAACAAAAATCATGCTAGTACTGCTAGAAGTTTGCAAAAAAGATTTACAAAAGCACATTAAAGAATTGTGCACTTTGATTGTGAGGAAGAATTTTTTCCATTTATCTGCCCATTTTTCAAGGCATATCCAGAGCAATACCTCAGATCCATGTGGGAGAATGGACATAAATAGGACAACTCCAGTTCAAGTGAATGTCTGAGTGTGCATTCAAGTACTCAGCAAGTGTTGGTGGAAGCATCAATGTGACAGCCATGTGACCCTCAAAATCTCTCTTAAGGACATAATAGAAGAACCATTTATTTGCAGTAGATTAAACTTCCAGTCAATCTACAGCACAGGTTGCACCTGTATATTTCTCCAAGGTTAAATTGGCTGGCAATGGAGCTTTATTTTTCTGAAAATGTTGTATCATGGCAGATTTTTGCTTTTGGGAGGAAAAACAACCATAGCATTAATTCTGTGCTTGCTTATGCTCTCAAAATGACTGAAAAAGCAATGCGGAAAACAACTTGGGATTCTGTAACAGTTTTTTAAAAAAAGTATTAAAGAAAATGCACTAAAGAAATACAGATTTCTCTTTCCTTTCTGTTTCATCAGGAACCCTGAACTGGACAGATTTAATCTCAAATGAGGAGGAGGGTATTTCCACCTGCTCTGGCAGAAGCCAACATGGCTGTTAGGTTTTTTTAGGTATTTTTCTGGTGAGGCTGTGAGAGAGTCTCAGCTACATGTCAGCTGCATCTCTGTCCCTCACCCACAAACAAGAAGCTCTGTTGACAATGTGCTTCTCAATTGCTTACTCATAAGCTTTGGCATGTTCTGTGGCTGAAAACTAAAACATTTTTTTTTCCTGATTAGTTTGTTCTTTGAACTTGCAAACGTCACATGAGTAAGATGAGCAGCAACACAGTCACGGTGCTGGGGCTGAGCACAGAGCAGCTCTGTCATTTGACACTTTAAAATAACAGTACTTCTATTAATCTCTTCATCAAACAGGAACAAGGACATTAAGGGGGAAAAATGGTGCTGCAAGATGCGAAGTCAAATACAATTACCCATGTAGGACAGCTTATCTCCAAATAGTTCTGTCTATGTATAAATAATCAAAACCAGGGCAGATCCCTTGCATACGCTTCAGTGCTGGGCAAGAAAACCTTCTAGTGGATAGAAGTCAGTAGAAAACACTTATTTAACCTGTATTTTTTCTTTTTTTTTGCCATTAATAAAGCATTTCAGTAAATATTGACACACAAAAAAGAACATTATTAACATCCCTGTTTACCCACAAAAATCTGTCTTGCTGTATGTTCTGAAACAGACAGCTTCTTAAATTATGTTTAATGACCAAGTACACTTTAGGTAAAAAATCTTTATGTGTGATGCAGGTTTGCATTTCAAGAAAACATTAAAAAGCATTTGGCACCTAACTTATATTGCAAGATGACAGAGGAGTAGCTAAGAGACAATTAGTTGCTGCCAATAGATGTAGCAACCAGAGAACATGCCTAACAATCAGTCCAAGATGAAATATATTCTTAAATACTTCTATTTTGGAGTCACTTTCAATTTACCCTTCATTTTGCAGGTATAACAGAATAGCTGTTTGGGTTCTCTTGAAAGATCTTGTGAAGGCATGTGACTATGTAATAAAGAACTGAAGGAGAACTCATTCTCAAAAGGTGTCATTAATTAATTCAGCATCCATATTTGACTTTTGCTATTCTCAAAAATAAAATGAAAGGAAGTTGTTTAGTCTGGGAAACACATTCAACAGTTGGATTGCTCTGATGTAAGGAACAGATGTTCACCCCACTTCTGCATTCACTCTTTTTAAATCTGACCTCTTGAAAGTAACCTGTTTAAAGATTACATTTAGACACCTTAATGACTCACCCTGGGATTATGTATACAGTGACGCCCAAGCCACACTCTGCTCAGCTGAGAAGAATGCATAGTTTGTTGACAGAATTAGTGTGGAGAGAGATGCAAGGCCAAAGAGCACTGACCTTTTAACTTTATCACTATACCTCTCAAGCAAAATCAAGCTGAGAGAGTCAGGTGCTGCTGTGCAATACGAAAGATCTAGGTTCAGTGTTGCCCCCATACTCATGTAATCTGAAAGAAATTGATTATTTTTTTTTCACTCAGCTACTTTTATCTCAATTACCAATGTTTTGGAAAGCAGAACCCTTGTGCTACTGATGGGACAGCATACTGCAGGCAACAGTGCCACTGCTGTTCTAGCACGTCCCTGACTCTGCATTTTTAGTATGCACTCTCTCTAGCCTTCTCCTATAATCAATACCTTGTTAATTAATTCAAAATGGTATTATAGCATTCTATGTGTGTTTAGTTTTAGATTCCTCTGGCATTATATATTTTATTATATGATGTTATAACATTATGTATAGCTGTCTATATGTAGTGGGAATTTTGATGGTGTATAGAACAATTGCCTCAGGAAGAAAACAAGAAGATAATAAAAAAAAAAAGGAAAAATCTTCTAAAAATCCTTGATATTATATCATTAATGGAGGTGGACTACAATACATGGATAAAGCGATGGAAAATGAAATTAGACTTTTTTTCTAGCTCTTTCACTCTCAAAAGATAGATATTTTTGCTCTGCAACAAGAATGATCTTCTAGATAGCAAGGCTATAGGAAAATAAGCATTTTGTAAAGCCCTTGTGATGTAGCAATCACAATTGCTACATCAGGGGTTATATAGAACAGCTGCGCAGGAGGGTCTTCCTGTTCTTGTAGTGAAATGGGATATGATATTCCAAATGCTTTAGTGGGATGGACATTTTCCAGGTTCTCTACATTTCTTAGAAAGAGTGTCTGAAAGTGAGCTACACTGGATGAAATCACCGCACACTTTTTCAACCTCTTGATGAATCCTGGCTGGTGTTAGCATTCCTGTCCTCTTCATATCCTGGCTTTTATCTTTGCTTACATGGTAAGCTTGAGAACATGCTTGAGAACTGATGGCAGATTTTGCAATTCTTGTCCTCTAGCAGTTTATGATAATTGCTCCCACTAGAATGCTACCAACTTGTCAAAAATAGTTTTTAAGTAGGGCATTATTTACAGAAACAAAGGGGAAAAAAGACCATATTTGTCTCTGTATATTTTTGCAAATAAAATGTGTTAATCTCTTCCGCTGATACTCATATTTAATGCCACGGGCAGCCACAAGCACTGAAAGGAGACATGGCGGTGGGAAGGGCTGCAGGTGCTTGTACTAATGCTGAGGCTCTGGTTTCTTGCATATTTTCCTCTGCCTTGACTAGGTGAATTCATTCCCTCTTATAATTGCTATTTCTTTTTGCCTGTGCAGAACTTAGTGAAAATAAGGACTGCCTTTCAGAAAATCTACAGGACGAGAAGTGGCTAATTTTGGCACCTATGATGGGTTCCCTCTAGCCTGTCCTCTCAATTAAAGAAGCTTACCAAAGGCCTAGGGGACATCTGAGAGCCCTTCTCTATACAGAATTAAGCTCAGGAAGCCACGCTTCACAGAGAGGAAATCATCTTTAAGTAACCCAACAGAGCACATGCTATATGCAGAAACCAAAAAGCTCAAAGATCACAGATGCTTTGAACCTCACAGTTCCCAGTAATTTAATGCCAGTTGAGTTTGGAAGAGCAGTTTGCATTCCTCTCTGGTCTAATTGCTCATCAAACACCTAGTCTGAGTTGTTTCCAGTTACTACAATTCTGAAAGGAGGATGAGCAGTTTTCTGACGTTGACAGGCTTGAGCCAAAGCTCAGAAAAAGAAATTCTAAGTGCTTCATTAGCTACAGTGAGCTTTGGAACGGACCTGCTGCCTATTTATTCAATTATACAGTGTTATTAGGAGAAAAATTGCTTCCTGGCCTCTCTCATAGGTAAAATTTAAGCCTCGCAGCAGGAGGTTTTAGTCTCCCATTCTACCATTTTTCAGAGCTTGACAGAGCTTGCATTACTTTTAATGTTACTTTCCAAGCATTCTGTTCCAGTTCTTTAAGACTCTGCTTAAAACGTTGTGTCCCTGAACCAGTAGTTTTCAGATTATGTGGAGTATAAAGTAATCTTTATTTTAAGGATACTATTGTATACATTTGTCAGATGCTCTTTTGTTCCTATTCTGAGACGACGAAAAGGAAGAAAGTTTATCATTTTTCAATTATTGTTCTAGGTATCTGAATTTTTTTTAAACTGCATTGAAGTAACTTCCTTGACTGAGTTTACATGGTTGTAATCCAGATTGTGAGATTTTTCCTGCCTAATTGAGCAAGCCACATGACAACATTAGTTCTCCTAATCCTATCAGTGACATACTTACGTGAATTTAAAGAACTTTTAAATGATGCTGTTGCAAGTCATTTTGCAAATGAATTTTCTTTGACAAAACTGAAAAAAAGTGTGATCTTACACTTTTAAAAATATTTTTTTCCCCTGTTAATTATTACTTATAAGGAATTTATAAGGAATTTATTCCTAAAATACAATTTTTTAGAATTAGTACAGATGATGCACATGCTGGCCTAGTTACCTTCATTACAAAGATAGTATATGTAAATAGATTCCCTATATTTTTTCTTTTTAATCTCTTTGCATATGTTTCAATAATGTTATGTGAGTATTTAAATAAATGCATGAGAAGGAAGTATGAGAAGATGTTGAAGCTAGGAAAGCTAAAAGTTTCTAACCTAGTAACTTTCTCCGTTTTGTTCACTGGACAATTCAGTATATGAACTGATGGTGTGAAAATAAATATACCAAGAACGATATAAAATTGTCTCTCTATCATGTCATTCCCTGCTCCCTAGTTAATGACTTCTACAACCAGCCTCTCACTCTTGAGTGTAAGGGCATGGTGTAGTGCTTCAAAGCATGGAAACTGGTCTAGGGGATTTATTTGCCTGAAGTCCACAGAGGACTTGAGGTATTCATGTGAAGGAAGATCTCTCAGATGGCTATCTACTGTCTTTACTACAGGACCATCGATCACCTCTTCTAGCCTTGTGATGGAACAAAAAGGCAAACAGGAACAATGTGGAGGAGGAAAGTGGGTGCAGGCAGGAAAAGCTTCTTCCCTCTTCAGCTCATCTTTGTTTTTTATTGATAGTTAACTGTCCTGGAAAAATAATTTTTGGAGCATATAAAGCAGCATGAACCACAGAGGTATTAGTAGTAATTTGCTTCCGTTCAGAACTGGTGCACCGATGACAGTTCTTTGGCAAAACAGAGGACCTCACAGGAACCTGCATTGGCAGCTCCTATTTTGTGTTACTACTGCAGTTTTCTGTGGTTTGCAAGTCTTTTTAATAACTCTCAATAGAGCATCATGATAATGTAATGTATCACAAAATGAAGATCATGCTATATTATTCTGAGGAGAATTTAAAATTTCAATACACAAGCACATCACAAAATCTCCTTAAAATATGTGAATATCAGTCAAATTACTTTATGGATGCATGATACAAGTGGGTACATCTTCAAAATGAACAAGTGAATTCTGCCTTTTCTGGATTCTCTCACTGTAGGTGTTTATGTATTCATATTACTTTACCCTTATATGCAAAAGTAATGTCTAAGGTATATGGTTTGCTAGTGCTATCACCAGATAAAACATAATAGCAGAAAAATGAAATGGAAATAGCATAATATGAGGAGATATTACTGAAGAGTGTAAAATATCAGTGCTGCCATCCTGGTCAATACAGATCTGATTCTACAAATATTTTTATGTGTTTCCATAATGATATGTGTGATGCCGAGCTAAGAATATGAGCTGCATAGATGTGACAGTGAATCATAGAATCATAGAATGCTTAGGGTTGGAAGGGACCTCAGAGGTCATCTAGTCCAACCCCCCTGCACACGCA
>JAUBOD010000972.1:1747729-1765365 GCA_032353885.1 Nothura maculosa | reverse complement strand
TCTCCTCCATGTCTCTGGAGACAGCAGCCAGGATGAGCTGCTCCATCACTTTCCCGGGGATGGAGGTGAGGCTCACCAGCCTGTAGTTACCCGGGTCCTCCTTCTTGCCTTTTTTGAAGACCGGAGTGATGTTGGCATTCTTCCAGTCCTCCGGCACCTCCCCCATTCTCCAGGACCTTTCAAAGATGATGGCAAGCGGCTTGGCTATGACATCCGCCAGTTCCCGCAATACTCTGGGATGCATCCCATCAGGGCCCATGGTGTGGTTGCATGTAGGTAGTGGAATGTGTGGTTGCATGTAGGTAGTTCAGTGACTCAGAAAGGCGTAATAGGCTCAGTAGATACAGATGGTCATCAGTGCAGTAACAAGATAATAGAACTGCCTATCACTTCAAGGACAGCTTGTAGATCAATACACTTTAGCATATCTGATTTTCTTTGCAGTTACATACTGTACACATGTACATTGTAAAATTGAGTGTAAAAAAATGATGGGCCTGATTCTTGTCAAAACAAGAAAATTTTAAGACATTTTATTGGATAAAGAATTGTTAAACTGAAAATGAGTCATGACTATGCCTACTGCAAAGTGTCTTACTGCCAGAGATGATCCTAAAGAGCTCAAGTCTGTAGGTGGTTATATATTGAGAAAAGAAGGTTGCTTTTTTCTTTGTTTTTACAGAGTCTTTTCTAATTTTGAAGAACATTGCAGAGAACCTCTCCTACAGTGTTTTTGCCCTGAGGGCACGGAAGAGTCTGGCAAGAAAAAATGTGTGATAAACTCACATGTGTATTGGCAGTCTTGTTTTCAGTAAAATTGTAAATGTCAGACTCTGGTCCAGAACAGGTGGCACTATAAAAAAATTGGCTATGGGAAATGAATACAGCTTACAGGAAAAATATCCACTTTCACAGAATGGGAATAAGAACCCATAATGGGAATAAGAACTAATGGTTCTTTTTAATGTGTTTTCCTTAGAATTGCTTTGAGAAGATCATGGCTACAGATTTTGCCTTTACTGTTTGTTTTTATGTTTCTTTTATTCCATAGTTCAGCATATCAAAACTGTGAAAGTGACATCCAAACCATCTTTATGCACATTGCCCTGGACTCTTGCCTGAGTGACAGGAACAGTTTTATACTGCTATTATTGCATTAATCACAAAGGAGTTACCCTGGCTTCAGATTGAAATAAACCAGTGAAGGACAGAGTGTGCAGTATCTATGATAAGTAATTTGCTAGTTAGTTCACACCACAGTTCTCACCCCTGGACTGGATCTTCCTATTTTTTTATTTCTAAGTAATAAGCAGTAATAAGGAACAGTAATGATTTAATTACTGAATTTCAGTCAAACTCTTCTCATGAGACAATGACTTTTCCTTAAAATGGGAAATGTGACTATTAAACTGTTGCTCTATACTCACAGTGATGGAAAGCCTGTCTTCCATGAGGTCTTCCAGTTTCACCTTTGGGATATTTTTCTTTTATTTTTTTTTAGTGGCAGTTTATCCCATGGAGGTCAAAGAAATGGTGAATGCTTAACCTGCCACATTTGACCCCATTGTTTCCTTTCCACATTCTTCAAACAGTATAGTGCAAGACTTATTCCAGAGGATAAAATATGGGTTAGTGTAACAGAAATAAGTATGTGAGTCCAAGAAATGAGAGAAAGCCATTAAGGATTTTTGCTATTTTTTTATTGCCATGAAACCTTTGATTTACTTCTGCCTTAAATGATCCATCTAGTGCAAGATGATTGCCCAGTCAACATCAGTGTACCAATCTGCTACTGGTAAAAAATGTTTCCATAATAAATTTACAAGAATGCTTATCATATGAGGATATGAAAAACTGGACACACATACATTTTTCTGGCAAAATCAGACTGTTCTATATTTTATTAACCTAGAATCACTCCTTGGGCATATGGGGGCCATCTCTGAGCTCCTGGAACAAACAAGTAATCACATTGCCACTTTTAACTGCTTTTCTTTAGCATCCTAATGCTTTATAAATTACTTCATTTCTGAGTGAGAGATGCCTTTCAGGGACTGCGAGAAGATAACTAGTATAACAATGTCTCCATACTTACCCTAAATTTATTAGGTTTGTGTGAGTATTAGCTCAAAATCTGAGCAAATGACCCAATCATATAAAGCATCACAAACTTGTTTGTGATATAAGAGGTTACTTTCTCAGACTGATGAAAACAAAAATCTGAGATCTTTCAATATTTAAAATAAGTTATTGTCCTCTTTTTGTTACCTGGCAAAACGTTGTTTTAGTTGGTGGTTCAGTCTTATTTATTTGCCATGGCAATTTAACAAAAAGCTGCTCAGAGTTAGAGGAAGAAAATTGTACCTCATGCTTTGCCTGTTTAAATTCTGCATTGTTGGCAAGCAGTCTTGCTAATTGAAAAAGATTCATTTAGACTGTTAAGCACCCTTCCTTCCTCTTCTTCCTCCACATCCTTTGAAAGTGAAATGAAATCTGGGGTGTGGGTTCCGTGTAATTAATGGCAGTGTGCTCCAACATATAAGCAAGATTTAACCTTTATCAGGTAGCAAATTCAAGATTAATAACAATATAAAGCAAACCCAGCAGGAGCACTGGGAAATCATGCATATAATAGACCTCAGAACACCCACAGTGGGCAAAGCTCAGGAAATTCCTGACCTTAAAAATGGCCTGTTCAGTTTATTGTAAAAAAAGGAAAAAAAGAAATCTCTCCCAGGCATTAAAATCAAGATCATTAAATTTAAAAGTAGATTGAGTTCTTTCCTTGCATTCAATTGCATTTGTTGAGGAGTGATATATTCTGGTTCCTAGCAGTACACCACTGTTTACTCTGGTTACTAAAGGAATAAATTGTTCTAAGGATGCAGATGTCCAAGTAGTTAACATTGCAGTCTACAAATATTGCCAAGGAAGTAGGAAAACCTGAGTTACTCTCCTGCAGAATTAATTTGCCAAGTTATATTTCTTTCTTACATCATCCTTTTAAACAGCATCCCCATATGATATTGATGGGTAGTGAAACTTGTACCCAAAGGTACAAGTTGGTGACAGTGCTTCTGTGTGGCATAATATGTAAACAAAAGTTAAATTCTTGCCCTAGATCTTCAGAAGCAACTGTGTATGTAGGGGGCCTCTATTTTTGTTTGCACTGTGTAAACCTCTAGATTATAACTGTAGTCTAGATTATAAATCTAGGTGCATTTTTCTGCACTTCAATCACTATGTCTTTTGAGAATCACCAATAGTGATATAATAATATTTGTAAAATTATACCAGATGAGACCTTTCTTTGTGCTCCAGTGTTTTCTTTAAAAGCATCTAAACAATAATTTTATATTTTAATGATGCTAAATTTCTGATATTTCTGTGTCATATAAGCATCTTCTGTTTAAGGAGACAGGCCACTGTAATGAAAATTAACACAAAAGATTTCAGTTGACTTCAGTGGATATTTTAGTAACTGATCAGAAATTCCAGGGAAATAGCAATTGGAAATAGACATGAAATAGATAAATGTATACAATAAAAATATTTAACTTTTGTTATATATTTTTAGTCAATTTGATTTTACATGTACAGATTAATCTCTGAAACATCTGTTTACTTTGTTTGCTGATTGCTTTTAGAGAAAACACATGGAGAATATCTATTTTTTTCCAGTGTTATTTCATTAGACTAAGGAGAGACCCAGACATCATCAGCAGGAAGTAATTAAGAGGTATTTCTGTTAATTTTTATCTTTTTTTTTTCTCTTTTTAATGTTGCCATATTATATAAGCCTTAGTATTTTATGGTATACATGTAGTGTCTAATCAGATATTTTAGGTTATATTACATATATCCAGATTTAGTTCACATTGTCATTTTTTAGTCAGATGGCACTGTTGGCTCGTGAAGTCTCATTTTCACTCATGGTTGCTGAATATAATAGCTAATAATAATAATAGTGAAAATAATAATGAAAATAAGAGGTAGGGAAGCAGTCAGCAGGTACGATACAATATGGGAAAAACTGTATATTACAAAATCCTTTAAAGGCAGGAAATTTAAAGTTGAGTCTAAAGTTAAAAGATAAATATTTAGAATGTTAGTATATGTTTATATGCCTATGAAATGCATACACGGTTAGAATTAGAGATACAAAATAAAATTTAATTCTCCTCATTTTCATACCAGCATGAATAAGAAGTGATCTGGGCCTTGCAGTGATAAGGCAAGATGAAAATGAGACCTAGATTCAAAAAATATTAAGAAAAAAAGAGATCCCAAACCTCATCATTAAGCTAAACATCAACATAAGAGACAAAACTGAGTGTGCTCAGCCTCCTTTTGCAATAGCAGAACTATTTCTGACTTTGTCAGAAAGATTTCTCAGTCATAACTGATGACAACAACTACCTGTGGAGAAAAAGACACAGCACACTGTCAATCTGTAGCCCTTCATGTCTGGTCCACTGAATATTTAATTTATATATGCTTGCTTATTGCCATGTGATGTTGTTGATTTCTCTAATGATTTCTCTTTTTTTTTTTTTTTTAACTTCAGACTCACCTATAGTTTTTCCCCACTCCCACTTCTGACATCTGGAAAGATTAGGCTGTTCAGATTTCCGAGAGTCCTTTGCTGCTATTTAACAGGACCAAATAATTGGTGAATGCAGTAATTTACAGGATTGCTTGTAAAAAATCTGCTTATTACTTGATAAGTTATCATTTTCTGATTTCAGCCTCATCAAACAGGCTGTGCATTGCTTCTGCTATGAAATAAAAAGGGCTCAGTGCTACAGCCTTTTGTAGCACTTCTGACTTTGGCTAGCATAAACACAAGTGGCTGCCTAAAATATTTTGTTTACACACAATAAAATCTTCTGCTTACTAATGTTGAAGATTTTGTGGATGTAGCCACGGGATCACATGCTCTGTATGGAAGCAAAGTTGAGCAACCATTAGTCAGTTGAGACTTCGTAAATCCTGCTCTTATAGTATTGTAATGACAAAGCATGGATCCTTTTAGGCATTGAGGTCTGACTACCATAGTAGCTGATTTTTCAGTTTTGGTAGAAACATTGATTCCTGTCTTTTATATACTTGCTTTAAAGTGAGGATATAATTAATGTTAGGATGAACACCTATGTATAAGGTGCAAAGAAGACCAAAGAGAGATGAATATGCTGCTACTCAGAAAGCTTCCTTGTCATGCGTCAATGATATGTTTTGTGAGATCTACGCAGAGAGCCATCTCTTACAACCACAGTTAATATGTCTTTAGGGTTGTGGTTATAATACTTGCAACACAATACTCTTATTCATTGGCACTGACTCAGCTCAATACAGCCGTTTTCTTGCATTTTATTGCTTGAGGCTAGAGTTTCTTTATCCCAGAACCACATACTAACAGTACTAACTTGCAAGACCCTCTTCTGGTGTGAGGAGCTGAAACATGAAGAATCAGGGATTTAGGCCAGTTTTTCATTTCTGTTTTGCTGATATGAATGTCACTAAAATTACTCCAGTTTTAATCAGTGTAACAGGAGGCCTTGTCAGGGCATTTGGGCCTTCTCAGAGCAAATTTATGAATGTCATTGGAAAATAAAGAACTATGCTCCGCACTCTATATTCTTTTCTGTATTTTAATGGCTCAATAGGACTGCTGAAAACTTTTCAGTGGTCATTTTGAAATACTTTGTCCTTTTGACTATCTAAACTCGGATATGAAATGAAAGACAACAGAGAGCATAATTTCTGATGTGGAAAATTAGTTTGGAGTTCATCATCATTAAGTTGGAGAGTGAATTATAGGGAGATCACATACTGGATATCAACCTACTGCTTCATGCCATAATGTATATACTGCTGAGAAAGGTGACTGGATAGAGCTGAAAATATTCACAGATCATTTCCCTTAGCAAGAAAAGGTTCTGGAACTATGAGTGTTATTTCAGGTTCTTTCTTCTCAGTCACATGTGCTGCTCAACATATGGCTCATTTATTTGAGCAGTGTGTTGGTTGGCAGAATATGTCTTTGACTAAATCTCATTCTCAAAGTAGGGGTCATGATCTTGGAAGTACAAGTGGAAATGGGGTCATGGGAAAGCTGAGAACTGCTGAAATGTGTTGAAAGAAAAGTAATCTATACATGCTTATGCTGACAGCAACCACAGAATGGTTCCCAGAGTAACTCAAATGAAGTTATCCTAGGAAGCAGCAAGGTAGAATTGGCATAAATAGCTCAAGCTTTGGGCTTGCTCTATTTGAATAAAAAAATCTTTAGGTAGCTCAGCTCTCTCAAACTAAACCACATGATACAATTCTCTTCTAATCGCACACATCAATTTTTAGGGTAGGTTTTTTTTTCAGAATAGGTGGAATATTGCTCCTTTCAATCAAAGAAGAAACCTCCTCTTTTAATAGTAAGAAAGCTCTCAAGTATTATGTACCACAGACATCAAAGAAGAAATTGATCTTCATTTTTTTTTAGTAAAGTAACTATTTCTAATGCATTTGTGTCTTTACTTTTCAGCAGAGAATTCCTTCACCTATGAGAGCTTACAAGTTGGAAAACTAAAACTAGAAGTGGAGTCTGTTGTGAGAGGAGGAATCAAATGGTAGTAAATTTTGCATGGACATTCTGCTGTACTCTAAGAGGTACAGTGGCACAGAGCTTAATGTCTACGTTGCTGCAGAACTGGGATTGAACTATGTATTTGCCTCAAAAAATCTGTCTGCTTCAGTCAACTTGGCAAATGACTTGAACACCTATGTGCCAGATACATTTGGAAGCAGCCACTGTGTTGATCCATCTGCACTTCATGGCAATTATTCTGAAGAAGAGGTATTGGAGATCTTATGACAAATCCACAGCATCATTATAGAGATTCTGTTTAACCCTGTTCAGTTTAATGCTCCCTTTCCCACATATGGCAGTGATTGTGTTGCTTGCCTGCCTATGCCCCAGCCGCTGGCTTGGATATCCAATGGTAATTTTAACATCATTGATGAAGATCCTATGCACTTGATCACTATTTTGATAGGCTGAGTTTTCTGCCTGAGGTAAATTAGGGTTTTTACTTCTATTACTATTTTAAATTTCCCACTCTAGTATCTCTTCAATTTATTTACATGAATAATATGAAACTTATCCAAAGCTTTTGTTCAGTCCACTCAATAGTTGGCTGCTTGTTCACTATAAGATTTACTAGGGATGTCACAACTGAACATTAACTAGAAGTAAATGAGTAATATTTAAAATTAGAATTTCAGATACAGACTCTAATTCTGAAAATAAGTCTGGGCTTGTCTGATAAATGTGTGAGTGCCTTTGTCTTGACTTTTGTGAAGTGAAATAATTCTGTGATTCTATTAAAGAGATGAGTATGTTTCATTTAAATGGCATACTTTGGTAGCAACACTTCTGGTCATAAAGATTTATGAGACAGCGCTCTGCAGGAAACATTTGTAAACGTAAAGAATGTAAACATTCTTTGTTTACACTTAAAAGATTGTCTTTACAAGGAGAAATCAATAGCAATTAAAATGCTTCAGAGATTCTCGAAATTTGCAGAATTTCCACATGGGCAGACTTTAGAATGTAAAGACAGCAGCCACTACTCTTTTACTTTATTTCTGTGCTTTACAGAGTGAAGAAGTGACATAATGTACCCATTTCAAAGCTGGTACTGGTGAAAGCTTGCCTAGCAAGTACTGAGGGATCTTTAGAGCTTCAGAGGAAATCTAGCAGAAAAGCCACGCAGCCAAGCAAAAGCATTTCCTTTCTGCTGAAGCAATGGAAGGCTGTCTTTGAAAAGGAGCTGACCCACCATATTCCCACTGTAGATGTCTCCTCCACTATTCATGTTCATATATGCATGGTGGGATGATTCTGCATATACTAAGCTGTGTTGCCTGCTGGAGGGGAATCAGGAGCAATGGGAGTTGAGGCAGGGAAACGATTTGAGAATTTGAGAGAAGCAATTCACAAATAGCTCGGTGTTTTTGTGAAAGTGATCAGGGAGGGTAAATAATTTTGCCATTATAAGATCAATCAGTTATCATGTTATCTTTAGAGAGATTTTAGAAATCTTACCTATTTTCCCTCAGATCCCTTATTTTTTTGAGTAAATTCATAGTCCTGTGAGCTAGAAGAGCTGGTTCAACTGAAGTCTTACAGAGCAGAGTACCCAATATTCATCAAGATGGAGCACATAGCAGTCAAATAGGTATACTTAGACTTTTTACTAGGTGGTTATTTTAAACCTTCTATTTAAAAGGGAACAAAACTTTAATGAAAATGTACAACTATTACTTAAAATAAAAGTTAAATTTTTAGTTTTCGTATTTTTAAAGTAATATTATTTTACTTTTAACAGTAAACGTCTAATTTGAAAAATACTCCTGGATTTCCACTTAAAATGTTAAGATATCCACAAGAGACAAAAATACTCCGTATTTCCTTTTTCTTCTTTTATATGTTACGATGTGCCAGACTGAAAAATCATCAGTAAGTCTAAAGTGCCTGCCTTAAATAAGTTACTTGGTAGTTAATATGACTGGTACGTGGGGCACTCTGTTAAATCTTTTTCTGCAGATTTGGATTTGCATCCCCAACAGGAGATTACGCAACTGAAACCCAAACACCCACAATCTGCGGGAAGCCGCCTAAGCGAAGTGAGTATCTGAGTGACCCTCACGGATATCATTGCTCTTGCCAGTGCAAAGTTTGTATTTCCTTTTGAGCTGGCTGAGATATGTAATAATCTGCAAAATGGTAACAGCATTAATGTATGCAAACTGTAAATACTGAACTCTAGACTGACCCTCTGAGAAAAGTCATCTAGTGCTGGCAAAAGTTGTCAGCAACAGGACCTCATAAACGTGGCTTGCTGATCAGTGTCTGTGCTGAACATCTTTCCATTGACTATTGTGCAGAGACTGAACTTCAACAGCTCTTGCACTTAATGAACCTATGGTACACGCAGTTATTTTCAAGTGTTGTATAACACCGTTCATGCCTATGTTAAAGACAGGACATGCCTTCTCTGTTCTGTCTCCCATGCATCAAACACAAGACAGCAATAGGAGAAAAGGTTTCTATTGCTCATGAAGATTGAATGCTGCTCCTTACTGTCTGCAAAAATGTCCCATGTCAAAATACTTCTTTTAATTGTAATTTGCAAAAATACTGAGATAACTTTCTTGCCATTCCAAAGTCCCACTATCTATTTCTGATTTCACATTGGCTTTGGGTATGTGTGTACCTACTCTGGCTCATATCCTGATTGTTGTAAACCAAGGAAGTGTTGAGTCCTCAAAACCATGAAAAGGTGAAGGATCAGAATGAAATCTCTATCTTAAAGACAGATTAAAGTTCTACTGTGCTCCAACAGCAGCCTGAGAGTTGTATCTGTTGTGTATTGGTCTGTCTGTGTAACAGGCCAGATGACATACTTCATTTTAAGCTATCGAGGCACTTGCAGTGACATGTATGCAGGCTTGTGTCTGAACTTAGTTGGCAACTGAGTCTGCAGAGCTTATTGTCTGTACTAAAAGAGAAACCTGTAAACAGACAGTTGTGGATCAAGCAAATCACTTCAAAACAGCTGGACATTAGCTGGTTTAGAAAACAGCCCTAAACACCAAGGACTTCTGTCCATAAACAAAAGTAAATGCTTGAGCCCAAGTAGATTAGAGGTCTCCATTTAGGTATTTGGATCCGGGCCCATGTAATTACGTCATATATTCTCAGAAAACTCTCATTTTTAAAGGACAAAAGTATATCTGAAGACTTTTTGTTCCCGATAGCTGTGCTCTCTTTTTTATTAATAAGTATTTTATAGCTTATCTCTGTGCTTGGGGGGGGGCTTTGACCTTTCAGTTGCTAAGTACATAATTAAGCTTTGAACTAGTATATTATTTCACAGGTCCTCACTTTCCCACAAAGGCTCTAGTGCTCAGTGTTATTTCCACCTCTTCCTACCTTTGTATGAACATTTGCGCCTCCTCAATATAGTATAAATTGAGCCAACACAAGCATATTTATATTAGCTGATTAGGCTTCAAGTTTATGCTGAGGAAGTGCTTTGATACAAAGGCCTGATTTTCATCATTTTTAAAATATTTTCTGGGAAATAAGAATCTTTCCTGGTATTCCAGTTACACTTTTGCAATACAAAAAATTCTAATTTAAACAATTAAAGTATTCCATTTAAAGCATTTTTCTCCTTGCTGAACTTTAAAGCTAATGGTTAATTGACTTCAGGTCAGATATCACGACTCAGAGCAAAAATCTGGTCACTTTTACCCATCAATTTCTTGGAGAAAACTTCCATATAAAGTATTAGGATTCTTTGTGGAAGAAGGTGTGATATCAGTGGAATCTGCTGTCTGGTGATTTTTTACAAAAAACACAGGAGTAGCAAAACAGCAGCAGATCTATACCGTGACAGAGTTTTCAATATCTTGAACATCCAGAAATGTAAAAGGGTCTTAGCTACACATTTTAAGATGATTATATATGGAAGTGTAAACAAGTGAACTGTCCTGTAACTCTATCTCTTAGATTAGAACACAGCACTACAACCTTTTCCCATGAAAGGTCTGTGAGATTATCTGGCAGCTGATGAAGCTTAAGAGAATTTATTGACCCATGCTTTTGTGCAGAGGTCCTATATTAGGAAACCTCTGAAAAATTATTATGCTGGAAGATTTTAAACATATGTACATACACAGTTGAACAGAACCACATGATAGAGAGAAGTTAATGAGTATTTTTCTAAAATGTTTTTATATCTTGACTCTGCAGGACAAAGCTGTTGTACTCTAGCTGCTTTACAATTTTCCTTTTTCTTTTTACATGTTTTGATTGAGCTATATACTTTGGAGATTACGGAAGAGTCACTTTGGATTTCTAAGAAAAGAGATGACATTTTGTTTAATCTTGGACTTAACCTCTGTCACATCTGTTTCTTTGGTTTCCTTTGCAGTTTACTTGCCGCTGGTGGGACACAGAGAGAGAAATCAGATAACTAGTACTCCATACAGGGTATCCTGCATACTAAAGGAATGGAGAAGACATAGACCATGCATCCTAAACTTTTTTCTAAGAGTCTCCCTAGTAATGTAATTTTTGGAAATAACTCCATTGACACAACAGTAATCATCTGAACTGTGTGTACAGCTGGGTGAAAAAGAAGATAAATTCCTCTGTGAAAATAATTTTCACACTTCTGAAGGACAACATACAACATACACGTCGGAATCCTGGAATCAAGTTGCTATGAAAAAAAAAAGTTTAAATGAATTAAGTGTCAGAAGTACCTGTAAAAATTACTATTATGGCCATGCATTTATTTGCCTACTTAACCACCTCTGTTTCCATACCTGTTTATAGCGTCAGATATGCTAAAGTCCTTCCTGGGTGATGAAGAAGGAAAAAGCTATGTGGAAGCCCATTTGTCATCAACACTCTTTTCTTTATTACTGCTTCCTGTTTATTATATTACACATAGAACTTTCCTTATAGGAACACTTCCTGTTCACACAAATTTGGCATTCCTGTATGAGCATACATTTTACTAACCAGGGTTTAGTTCAGCAAGATACTTAATATGTGTCTCTGTTTAAGAATATGAGTAACTTTAGCACTCAAGTGCCTTAACTAATCAAGGCAGATATAAAGTACAAGAAAAGTCAGAAATATGAGAACATCTTTTAAGCAAGAGAAAAATAAAGTTTTCATTGGAAGCCACTGTGCCTTACAACAATTTCTGCAGATTGTTGGCAGTCAAAGTATTTAAAGCCCAGCAAATTTTCAATAATGGAATTTCACTTTGGAACACTTTATTTTAAATTAGCCATATCCCTATCAATAACAGTAAGCAATCCACAGGCCTGATTCCAAACTCTGGGGCTTCTTTGAGAATTATATACATGCAGTGTCTTCTTACTTGCTATTGCTGTCTTCTGACTGTTCAAATTGCTCATTGAGTAAAATAGGTGAGGCAGAATATACTTATTTATCAGTAGCAAATGTCCTGCAGGCAAGTTTGAGCTTAAATTGCACACTATATTGAATAAAGATCAGTATTCACTTATATATTCAAAAGCTCAGTGCCAAAGATCTCCTTTTGGACCTTATTTGCTGGTTATATAAGAAAAGAACACTTTTTTTAGCATGTATATAAATATTTGGTGTATGTATATAAAATATATAAAATAAAACATAAGTATATACAGTTGTTACTTATATTTACATATAGTGTAGTATATACAGTGTATCATATATATTATTTCTATAAAGCATGTGTGTTTGTACGTTTTTATTAATGCTAGAATATTCACAGTCACTATACAGAACTGCTTCTGAGTTATAAAGCACATCTTGTATCTGATTGTGATAATAATATATATGTGATAATAATATATATGTGGCTATGTATAATTACATTATATTACATTACATTATTTAAAAATGTAGATATCTTTGCAAACAAGCATATCATTATTTTACAATCTTTAGGGACTACCTACATTGCTAAATTCTCTTTAAAGCTTTTAAAACTTGTAATTATCACTTTGCTCTCATCCTTCAGTTTTATTGTACTATCTTGATCTTACTATTCTGATAGAATAAAAAAGATACTGGAAAATAAAGTATTTTTCTTTTTTATTCTCCTAATCTTAGTTTAAGTGATTAGCTTAGCTTAAGTGATTTTCCAGCTTTCACCTATGTTAAATAAAACAATAACTGATTGTTGTTACCTCATTTTCAGAGATATCAGTGAAAAAGTCAGTAGTTCTAGTTCTGTTTTCCAGTTCAAGACTATATGGACAAACGTAATCCCTATTTCACTTGACCATATAGTCTGAAAGACAAATATTTGGCAGAACAAGATGCTACTTACAGTGAGACCACCAGAATTTTTCAGTTGTCTCTTCTGAAGTATGTTTCTTTCCTGGCTAAAATAAAAAATCTTTCAAGTTGTGGATTTCATAGCAGTATCTTTCCTAAATGCCTGCTGAGCACTCGGTTAAAAGTAAACCAGCAGGAAAAGTGGTGAAATTTCTGGTGTGAAGTTAAATCTCCACTTGAATTTTAATTTTAGGTAATAGTTCACTTCATTATTATATGATAATTATTTTTTATACTCTACAAACAAATGTCACTGGAAACTTTACTCCCACTGCCTCCATTTTTTGCTTATAGTGTTTGTGAGAACAACATTTAAAATATTAACTGTATTATGCTTGGTCATTTCTGTTTATCTGAGAATGTCTAAGTGACTTTTAGCAGTTAAAGCTGAGCTCTGTAAGAGGGATGAATTGCAATGGCCTGACAATCTACCTAATGTAGAATGGCAACTCTCCATTATGCTGGGGAACAGTTACAAGAATGGGTCAAAAGTAGTTAAAAGCTATCCCTGCATCCATTACAGGTTTTATGATGAGGAAAATAGGACATTTTCCACAAGATTTCTGTTTTCCCAAATGGTTCCTATGTCTTGAGGCAGGTCAGTATTTTAGCCTAAGTAAGTGCCCTATTAATACAAATGTCCTGAAAAAAATCCTCAGTAAACAGGGAAAAAACTCTCTTCCTGTATCTCTGCTTTTCTCCTCATTACTGAAGCAGGAGGTTATTTGTAACTGTATCTAAAAATTAATCTTCCATATTAACAAAACAATCCTACTTGCCTACCACAGTAGTGTTGTGTTGTCCTTTCCCAAAAGGTATAGGATAGCTGAAATGCCATGTGTATAGAATCTTGTTCATATCTCTGGCTTCCTCACATAAACCAGAAAGTACATCCACTCCTCCACATTATAAAATCATTGCCAAAAAGAATAGAAAGGAAACTTCTACAGATTTGCTGAAAAGCATTCAGAAATAAAGGAAGGCAGAAGTATCAGTGATGAAATTAAGAGCCTAGTAATTAGAGTTATTTTCCCAATATTGGGTTATCAACTTCTAATAAAATGCTTTCACTTCCTACTCCTTCACACATATTCTTTCCCTATTTAATCTGTTGTTTCTCCCTCAAGGGAAATGATACTTGCACGTCATAGTCTAAGGCCAAAGGTGAATTTTCTGGCAGTTTAGTCTGACGTCTAGCCTCTGTATCAGGCTAGAAAGATTCCTCTGCAAATTATCTACACGTGTACTACTAATCATGCTAAGTTTTTAAAAATATTGAAATAGTTCTGATGTCTTCTCCTTTGCATTTATTAGTCTATCTTCTCATGCTCAGGGCCTAGAAAGCAGCCTAGAAAGATGCCCATCTTTGCTAAGGGGCTGGCAGAAGACTATACTTGAGCTAGTTGTTTCCCTTTGTAACTTTGAGGAGATGAATGATCACCTTTATGTCATGATTCCTTCTGATCTCTCCCTGTGACAGAGGGGATATACTGTAGATAATGTTCATTGGGTGTCAGTTAAAGCTACTCTTGGGAAATCAGCCTAAATACTTGCATGTGATGAGCCCTCCAGTTTGCTAAGCTTGTTTGCAGCAAACCAGGGAATGATATATGAGTGTTGAGCTTCAGGCATAAATTGGGGAATCTTGGTGAAATAGACCATGACTTTTACTTGAGGTAGTATCTTGTCCTCAACTAAATCCTAAAGTATTCTGAATTACATTATAGTTTTATACTTAGGAACCACTTCACTGCAGCTGTGTTTCAGCAAATTTGCACAAGTATTGTTTTTAAGGGGAAGGAGAGGGAGAAGGGTGATTTCTTTTATCTTCTTCACTTTACTAAAATCAGTCAGAAAACAAGGAATTTCTTTCACCTCTCCTGCATGAATTCCCAGTGAGTGAGTTTTGAAATCTGCAGTGGATGATGGACGTAAGTATATCCATATCAGCTTACAAGGACAGATGTGTGATAACACAAAATTAGTACTTTAGTAACTAAAGAACAAAGGAAGTGTTCTGACAACAAACTTCAGAGTGATTATTAAGTTTTAAGCATGTAAATTGTAAATATTTGGAAGAAATTTGAAGTTTTTGTAGTGATTGTTAATTGTGCAAGTCCTAATGAGAAAATGAAACTTGTATTTTTTAATATTCAACCTAAAATAATGGCTTCTATCACTTTTGAATTTCTATAAAACCCGATATTTTTAGATTATGAATTGATATTTAATTTGTGGTTTTCAAGTTTGCTAATAAAACTAGGTTTAAAATTAGTTCAGTAACTTAGAAACAAAACAACCTCCTCACCAAAACCCCCAAATGAAAATGTTTCCTTTCAGTTGAATAATGCATGAGTATTGACTCTTATAAATTAGTTTTCATTTCTTCGGTGATAGAGAGGAATTATAATATTTGGGCTAAAGATGATGTCTGTTGATGATTGAGCTTCATTTTACCAGAATAAAAGAAAGAGTTTTAGGAGAACATGACTCCTTTGGGTTTGTGTAATTCTGTCTCCTGTGTTGGTTTCCCAGCAGACCAACTAAAAAGGATACAATATCTAAGAGGACTAATGATCTATCTTTTTCATGCAGAAGCAAGATGAGTACTACTTTGCATTCCATATATTGCTACATGATTCTTCACTATGTCATAATTTTGTTAGAATTAACAAAAATACAAAACAAAATAAAATCTTAACTGATATCTTTACTATATTCATCTGTCATATTACATGATTTAATTGATGGTGATTACCTGGAATAAATTATTCAGCAAAGCAAAGTTTTCCATTGGTTATCAGATATAACATAGGAATTATCTGAAGAATGTTTCTGGCCTGTGTTATACAAGCAATGGACAAACTGAGCTCACAGTCTCCCTAGATTTAAAAATCCAAGGATAGGATTCCTTTTATCCACATCTAGACATCTATAGTGCTAGAGTCTATGCTTGAGCTAGTTGTCTCCCTATGTAACAACAAGGAGATGAATAAGCATCTTTAGGTCATGATTCACCTCATGCTACTGTCGACATTTGAAATAGTGCTTATTTTTCTCCTTCATGTATAACAAGAGTCTAGACAGGTAGTTCAGACATAAACGTTATATTATATGCATCTGAAGCTAGGTAAAATGAATTTTTCCTTGCAGAACTGTAAATCCAGATGTCTTAGTACTATGAATCCAGTGAATAATCAGGAAAATTCTCTGAAAACTGCCTACGGTGAAGATATATATCAACAGAATTATTTTGTACCTACTTTGTCTCTCTGAGTTAGTATATATGGGTTAGAGATCTCAGTTTTCAACTACATGATCTAAGTGGAATAATATTTGCTGTGTAGCACAAATCACTATAACTCTAAAGGAGAAATACCTTTTCAGCTTCAAATGTTTCTCTTCTCTCTTCTTCCCTTTCTTTGTATGTGAGACTGTGCATACAGCTGCTTGAGTGTGTTCAGGTAACTCAGCGGTGATAGATGCCTAAGTAGGCAGAAGTTTGATGATAAATGAATGAAAATATATGATTTTATCATCTAATTCCACAGTAATGTAAACATTCATTTTTTTTCATAGATGAGAAAAGTCCATAAGAATCCTATAATTGTGTTTTATTTATAAAGTTGTATTTTATAAAATCATATTTTATTCCTAAAATTCTTGAAATTTAGCGATAATCTGGGCTGCTTGCTAAATGCTTTTCCCTCCAGAAGTTTAATTAAAATAAGTGAATCCTTTAATGGACTATTACGCAAACTCAGCTATCACAGAGACAAAATGCTTAGCTGAATAAGTGGACTTGAGCACTTCCAAGCTGATGTTGTCAAGTGAGTTGCTTGCTTCTTGCTCTTTCTGTGGAGGCTTGAGGAGAACTGAACATCCTCCAAAAACAATTCAGTTGCTGTTGAGGAAAAAGATCAACACATGGGTGTCTGTAAAAAAGATGGGAGTCCAAAAGAGAAGGGCAGGCCAAGGTGGGAGAAACTGTGGTGGATGTCTGCTACAGGTCATCTCACCAGTAGGAGGAGGTTGACGAGACCTTCTACAGGCAGCTGGAAGTTGCCTCACGGTCACAGGCTCTGGTTCTTCTCATGGGGGACTTTAACTTCCCCGACATCAGCTGGAAAGACAGCACAGTGAGACACAAATGGTCCTGGAGGTTTCTGCAGTGCGTCTATGACAAGTTTTTGATGCAGGTTGTTGAGGAGCCAACGAGGAGAGGTGGGCTGCTGGACCTCGTCCTAACAAACAGTGAGGGCCTCTTGGAGACGTGAAGGTGGGGGCAGCCTTGGCTGCAGTGATCACGAGCTGGAGGAGTTCAGGATCCAACAAGGAGGAGGCAGGGCAGTAAGTAGCCTTGCCACTCTGGACTTCAGGAGGGCCAACTTTAGCCTCTTCAGAGATCTGCTTGGAAAGATCCAATGGGCTAGGGCTCTAGAAGGAGGAGGGGCCCAGGAGAGCTGGTTAGTTTTAAAGTGACATTTCCTCCATGCCCAGCAACAGTGCATATCCCTGTGCATAAGAAGTCAGGCAGAGGGGGCAGGAGACCTGCGTGGATGAGCAGGGAGCTCTTGGCAAAACTCTAGCAGAAAAAAGCAATATATAGAATGTGGAAGAAAGGATAGGCTCCTTGGGAGAAATACAGGAACATTGTCAGGGAATGCAGGGATGCTACAAGGAAAGCTAAGGCTCAACTGGAATTAAA
>JAUBOD010000972.1:1697665-1737262 GCA_032353885.1 Nothura maculosa | reverse complement strand
TGCTGGAGCGGGAAGGTTGGACCAGATGATCTCTAGAGGTCCCTTCCAACCTTGTAGATTCTGTGATTCTGTGATTTTTAAAAGAGTGAGCGTTACTTAAATGTCAGATGTTTTTTAATGTCAAAGTATTCCTTGAGCATAGATACAGGAATGATGCTACTTCTGCCATTAAAGCAGACATAAAGCAGTATTCTTTCATCAGTCAGGAAATACTTTAATAAGCAAATGCTCTGTTTCTCTACGGTTTTTGCCTATTGCAATGTTCTATACTTGACCTGGTATACTGAGGAAATAATGTAGGTTTCAAAATTATATTGCAGAATGCTAACATGATGTTAGAAAAATCTCCAGCCTCACTGAAAATGTTAAATCTATCACATACCCACTCTGGCTTGTTTTAAGGAGAGTATCAAATCTAGCCTTGCTGTGTGAAGTAGTAGAGCACGCAATTTTTAACGCTCAGGAGTTCTTGTGAAGAGTTTACTTTATTAGTTAAAATAGGGTAATCTAGAGAACAAGAAAGTAAGGTAAAACGTACTGTGAGAAGGGTAAGTTATCTCACAAGTGACCTCAAGATGAAACACATTCTCTTCTAAGTAACTCTTTTTTTTCCTTCCTCTGAGAAAAAGAAAAACTGTGATATTTTTTCCTGCTATAATGTTCTCTCAGTCCCTGCAATCTCTTGCTCTGACAAATTTGCCTGTTTTACAAGCACATTTACAAGCATAGACTTGCTTTTTCCTGCTGAGTTTGAAAAAGTTCAGCTGAGATTCTTCCACATTACAGCTATAGAAAATATTCCACAGTCAAAATAGAATGACAGCTCCAAAAACAGAATTAGATAATGAACCCATGTTCTTGTGTAGCTTCATGCAGATATTACTGTGAGATATTACAGATATTATTTTATGCCAGATTTTTTACAATGTAGTGTAGGTAGTGTGTGCAGGAATGTGAATATAGCTTGATATTAAGATTCTGTATTGATACTTGGAGAACAGATAGCAGATTTTTTTAAAACACTTGGATAGGAGATACAACATAAAAGATAGATGTCAATCTTCACTGCCAGAGTGAATATTGACTTGATTTCTTTAGCTAACATAAAGCTTTTATAATTTTCATAGTTTCCAGATTACTTTAGTATTCACAGGAGTGACTTTGTCGATGTGGTAGGTAGGTAAAGCATCTGTTTTCTCTCTTTTAGTTCTTTTTTTCTTTTTTTTTCAAAAATGTACACGTTCACTGACCCTTCGGAGCTAGAGAGGGAAAAATACCTATCTTCTTTCTCGAATAAAAAATCCTTTCTCAAATGAATGTGTTTTGTCTCCTGCAAAATGACCCTTTTTAAAGACTTCAGCCTCTAAGTATACTTAGGTTGTTGTTCATATGTAAAACATAATGGATCCATAAATTCCATATGTCTTCTAATTTCCTGCAACTCTTGCTTGCAAGGGATGTGAAAAGCAGTGCTGCTTTGCATGGGTAACTTGTTTTTCCTAATGTTTTGCAAAGTCCACTTCAACTGTCACCAGCATTAACTTATTCAAATAAAATCTTTATTATAGTTTAGCTCCAATTTCAGTACTGTTCTTGGATTTGCAGTGTACATGGACTTAGAATGCCTTTCTCTGGAACACGTTTTTTCAATTTCAGAACAGAAGAAACTGCAATAACCTCAAATTTTCTGCAGTTTTTAAACAAATTTTGTTGCACAGCTAGTAGTTTTTTTTTCTAGTTTTGGACTGAACACTCAATAATGTCAAAAGATCTTCAGAGGCTTAAAACATGTCATTATGAGGAAAAAAATGATATATTTGAGTCTGAACAGTTCTCAGCTCATGCATTCTCCATCAATGCTGTATGTTTTAAACAGGTCATTTGGAAGTGAGCCCAGTTTTCTGACTTTATCAAAAATGTTACGTGTATATTTATACTAAGGCACATACAGTCCTGATCCATACCAAAAATTGACCTTACACAGCCAGGACCAGCTTATGTGTTACAGAAGCACAGCCCAAAGCTTCTGGGCTTGTGTGCTGGAAATCTCAAAGTGTGTTGCTCATGTATGGAGATCAATGCTTTAGGAAAATAACAGGATTGCCGTGCATACAGTAGACATTGCCAAAAGCTTCAGACTTGCTGCATATGAACAGGGTCGACAGAGAAGAGGATTTTGGGTGGCTCACCTGCATGTATGTAATGCATTTGCACTGCTACTATGGACTGAACCTCCACTGTCCTGTATGTGCTGGATTTGTTGCTCATGCACATGGTTGAACACCATTTCTGTGACTTCTGTGTGTCTAGCAGCCTAGCTGGACTTCTGCTCAGCTGTTCTACCAGAAGTGTAGATACCTAATACAAATGTAATGCATCAGGTGTTGCAGTTATTGGACTGGTGCCTGATATACAGCCAAGACTTTTATTAAACTGGGTCCAGTGAATAATATATGTTACCTTGCTCAAAGTGACTCTAAATGGATGTGCACTCAGCTTGATTGAGATGTATTGGGAGAGGGTCAACTCTGGTCTTTTGACTAGTATCAACCCATGCTGGCTCCTGATGAATGTTGAGAGAGACCTCAGTGTGACATTACATGCTAGCAGAAGTCTTCCTTGCACTCGTGAGGTTTCTTGTTTGGTAGCATGGCACTGCTATGATTTCAGTATTCTTCACAAATCTAGTTTGTATGTAAATAAACTTTCTTGGTTCTGTTGCCTACTCGAGTGTGGTTTCTAACAACTTTCTGGCAATTTAGCTATCTCTTAGGAGGGATGTTATGTCTTGTAGAAATGACATATGTAGACTGTGTGGCACCTGGACTGATCTCTGTGTTGAAATATAAGCTGAAAATGCCTGTTACTATTGAGTGCAGATGAGGGAAATTCTTGTCGCTATAAACAAAAATAGATAACTGCCATGGCAGCTGAACTCTTGAACTGTCCTTTCAATGAGTATGTAGTAATATAAGAATAAAGACATTTCCTTGTGAAAACAGAGTCTCTGTGAAGATATTTACCAAAGCCTCTGTTTTCTCAGTTTATCCCCACAAAGAATCCACCCACACTTTTCCTGATGATTAAGGTAGTTTTGTGGTGAGCTTTTTAATCTTCAAATTTTGTGCTACAGTGCTGTGATTTTTGCTTAGATATGCACATTTACCTGTCTTCCTTCCTTCCTTCCTTCCTCCCTCCCTCCCTCACTTCTTTCTTTCCTTCCTTCCTTTTTTTTTGTCTTCCTATATATATCATTATGCTTCTGTTAAACTGCAGATCAGAAACATCTGTAAACTCAAGTGAGTATCCAGTTGTTCCAGACTTTGTTACAGATAACTGTGCTTTGAGAAACTGAATTCTATATTGGGAAAGAGAAACACATTTCTCATCAATACTGCTGTCTTCACTTAAGGCCCTTTGCACAGAAAATATGGTTTAGATTAAGCTATCACTAGGTTTTGTGCACCTAAAGAAATTAATAGTATGTTTTTGTGTTATAAAGCTTCACTCTTTTGAGACAGAAAAAAAACAAACAGTGGATATTTGTTGGTGTTTTTTTTCTCTGAATTATGATTCATTTCTCAGATATTTATACTAAGTAGTTGCAACCAACTTGATTGTAGTTGATCATGAGGAAATAATCAGGTAAAAATGTGCTGCTTAGAAGACAATGGTTCCTCAGAAGAAAATACTGTATTTGGTGATGTTGACCCTACTGATAGTCAAGTAAAGGTTGCTTGGCTGATAGTTCTCTGTGATAAGTAGAAGTTTCTGGCTTTAGAAATTCCAGAATTAATGTGGAGGAATAAAAAATCTCTGACTGTCAAGAGTCACTGTTTAAATATGAGTCAGAAAATGCTGATTTATAGTTTTCATTAGCTTTATACATATATGTATATATGTCAAATGATTTTCTTTAAAAACTGGTCTTGATTGGAGTGAGAAGAACCTTTGACTCAATGGAGCAGTGCAGCAGCTATACCATGGACTGTGTGGATTCCTGTTCAAGATTAGATAAAGCTTTTAACTTCCAAGGTTATGCTTTGAAGTGAGACCAATACAAAAATTAGCTGATTATAGGTGGTTTACTGGGCTTGTATGATGAATACTTGAAATTTCCTGTCATTGCAGATTAACATGCTGCCATTTACTATGATTGAGGTTGTGTGCTTACTTTAGCCAAGTAGCTGAGCTAATCCTTTTATCCCAATAAACTCATAAACATATGAGGTGCTCCTTTGACCTGATGTTATAGCAGTGGGCAAGCTTGTGGAGGTTGAAATTTCAGGTATTTGTCTTTATTGGAGTTTGACAGATGGCAGGAAAATTTTTAAGGATGGCAAGAAAAAACATCTGTCTCATGAAATACTAAGGCTTTGAAACTTTTGTTTTTAGTCCCACAGCAGTATAAAACACAGTGCAAATGGTTAATAAAAACATAGACCAGGAGCATTTGGCAGAAATGAAACTTGAACCTGAGTCTTTGGACTTTGTGATTTAACAAGCGAGTTACTGGTTATTTTCTTTCTGATTTCTACTGAACAAATCCATTCAGGAATTAAGGGATCTTCCTAGACAATGTAATTGCAATGTAATTTTTGTAATTGTTACAAAAAAAGGATTCCGTCAAATGGAAAAAAAAAATTCTTTGGCTATTTACAATTATACTTATTCCTTTCAGACTCTCCCAAATTTCACAAATCTCAGTAAATAGTGTAATCTTCAGTAATATGGGGAACACTGAATCAGGGAAGTTACAGCTTATCATTACAACTTTAGTACCATTCTAGTGAAATTTCCAGCATCTTATTTTGAAATAATACAGATTGTGATCCACAACTGGCCAAAAATCAAAGACAAGAGTCTTGCATAACTAAGAGAACCTTTTTTTTTCCCCTTTTTGTTCTTTCTTTTGTCATGTGCAAAAAAACCCTGGAATTATACCCTATCTGTTCCAAAGCATGCTTCAGTGGAAATATCAGAAATTATATTCTCTCTTTAATATATCTGCTTCATCTTATAAAGCAGCTTTAAAATCCATTTTAAACAGAATAGTACACCTCAATAAAAGAGAAGAATATGTTTTTTTCCCCTACAGAAAACTATAGGAGGGAGAGAGTATCTCTGGAACACTTTCTGTGTGGAATTTTTTATCAAATGTTCTAGGAAGGATGGATTAATTATGTACTGTCACAATGAAAATCATGCAATCTAAGGCAGAGCTTTTGTGTCCATAGCACTTTCCAGATGGGAATGTGGAAGTTCCTAATCTGTCTATATGACCTGAAGTGCTATGTCTAATCTGTCTAAATGACCTGAAGTGCTTCTGGTCTCGGAATCATGCTCTCTGCAGTACTCCATCCAATAGTTAAATGGCACAGGTTTTAGCCTAAAGTTAGTACATCATGAGTCTGCATTAAGTTACTGAGTGGCTTATCATGAGACTTTCAATGGTAGTTGGTCCTTTCCTATTTGAAGTTTCCTGCAGAACAGGGGGCAACGTGAAAACCTACATACTTATGACCTTTTGGATATGCATTACAGCCATTTTGCAATATTTAGTAAAGCAACACCAATTGAACTCCCTAGAATGTAGTTTGAAGTCTTGAAGGAAATGATACGAATTTGGTGTTACCAGGAGTACCACTGATTCCAGACTTACAAGGTTACCTGAAATGCATATCTATGCCAAAAAAGCATCTAATCCATATTCTTTCCCAAGATCAACCTTCATAACATGTAACTAACTCAAGATGTTGAATATGAAGACAAAATCCAGTAAAAGCCAGAGAAGAGGAGAAGGAGAAATCAAGTCTCTTGTTTGGGGAAAAAACGTACAGAATGGCATTTGAATTTCAGCCTCATCTATTTGATATTTCTGTTAGTATTGGTATGCTATACTTTGTTTCAGCAAGGAACATGCCTACTTCTCACTCTCCCTTCAGCACATTTTTTTTTATCCATTCCCTACCCCTCAAATTTGCTATTGTATCTTGTAAGACTTTGCTTTAAATATGCTTTATGCAATCTTATGCAATACTGAACAACAATGAGGTACACAGCTCCTTGCTTTTTTTTTTAAGCTTTGGTCTTTCCTATCCCATGAACCCTGAGGAAAGGAGGAAGAACTGAAACCCTGGGGATTCCTGCCACTCCCAAAAGATATCAAGGAGTGTACTTGGCGGTCCTCTGAAAAATGGGAAAAACAGCCAACTGGTACTCCTGCAAGGCACAGCATGGAAGAAGCAGAAGCAGAAAGGAGGTCAGCAACCCACTCACCTCCTGGAAATGTCAAGGAGATAATTAGTGATCACATGGAGAAAGATTTTCATTTTGGAAGGAGAAATGATAAACTCTAAGGAAATATGAAAATGTTCATTTATTGACAGCCCACAAATGACATCTCTTACTACAACTATCTGAAATCAGATAGGCATCTCTGTGTGGGTTGGCAGTGAGAATGAACAGTCTTCAGGCTTTGTGTATTGATGGGTGAGTAGTGAGGAGTAAAGCTGCTGGCACCTTCTTCATGTTACGTAAACAAAAGACAGAAAGAAAAACAAAACAGAACCTTTCCTCAAAAAGTCCCTCATGAACAGGACTCCAAGCTTGGTTTGTGAATATAGTAGAGAGGAACGTCTGTGTTATTGTAATGGTAATTTTAAAAGTATTTGTTTTTATCCCAAAGCCAAAATCTGTTGGCTGCCCACACAACATGGATATGGATTGACCTTTTCCTCATTGGTAATATTGTGCATTTAAAAAATAAAATTATTCATACCCACAATATAAAACACAGATAATTAGGCAATTAAGTGTTGTGACCTTAAACCGAAAAACAGACTATGTCAGCAGTAATCATTTGAATGGTAGTTTTTTTTTTTTTTAATTCCCATGTTGCTGTTGGTCACTGTAGAAACAGTATTATTATTTTTTCCTTTTGCAGGACAGATAGGTTGCTCTGCGAGTTTAAAGTAAATATATACTGCAGCTATCCTCTTTACTAATAAAGGCTGACTTGCTTTATTCTCTATGCTGTGTACTTAACTGGGGAGCTAAGTTTCAGAGTGTAGACTTCTTGACCAGGACTCAGTGGTGTCAGTAAGGAGTGAGACTGCCCACTTTGGTGCCAAATGCTTTTACAGTGCCATAGATTCAAGTGTGGTAAATTCTGATGCTTGCTCCCTGATGTGATAATTTCTAACATATATGTTTAATACTCAGGTTGCCCTCTGGAGATAGACACTGAGAAAGTCTATAGAGGCTTCAATCTGAGATGACCATCCAAACCAAACTTTTGGACAGATAGGTCTCTTGGGTGCTGATGCACTATAATACTGTACATCCTAATGGTTCCTGCGGTAGGAACTGGAAAGCTTGTTCAGGAGGTATGTCTTTTTCTATGGGGAAAATAAATCTAGAAACTGATCTAAGAATTTTTAGGCAGCTCAGTGAAAGGTTTTTGTTGACCCTTAAACAAACAGAAAAAGTGCTGCTGGGCTGTGGTTTTAAAAGCGCATAAATTAAACAACTGGAATGAGTCTGTTGCAGCATAGCTTAACATCTTATTACAATAGTAACTCAAGGTATTGAAACATGAATAACAGCCTAAGCCCTCATCTTCATATTGCATACTTAAAAATAATCATTCTAATGAGTACGAGATTTGTAGGCAACAAGTAGGGATCATTCTGTTGAGTGGAGTTCAATAGAGATAAGGGGAAGATTTGACTTTCTTTGAACAAAATTTATATTCTAAGCGTATATTTCAACTTATGCTGAGGGGTCAAGGAGGTGAGTGGAAGGAAACCCTAATGAAAGAAGTGAAGTGCTGGAGCAGATTGCCCCAAGAAGTGAGGAATTTCCATTGATGAAGATAGTCAAAAATTAATTGGGCAAGGCTCTGCGCCACCTGATGTAATGTTGAGACTAACCTTCCTAATAGCAGGAGACTGGATGGGAAAATCTCCAGAGGTCCTTTTCAACCTTTGTTTCTTTTGTGATTCTGAACTATGCTAGACTTTGAACATGAATCTTCATTAAGGGTGGCATAATATTAGTAATATCAAAACTGTATTAAAAGTAGCCCTTGCCTACATAGTTTTTCTCTAAGGTTTATTTGAAAGCTTAGGGAGAGACATACAATTAATATTTCAGGGATTACTTCTTTTATTCAGCATGGTACTTTGGTGCACCTAGACTATAAACTATACTCAGCAATGTTGAGTTTAGTTATTTTTGGATCAATGTTTTCTCTAAACACACTACTTCGAAGGACTGTTGATTGTTGTTGACTTGTCAAGACCACAGTTAGCTCCAACTACAAGATATACTTGCATTGTCAAAACCTAACTTCTTGGGGAGCATAATACTCAAACTATCCTCCATGATCTGAGATTCTTCCTACAAGAAACATTAACATTGGGGAGAATACGTTAAACCACTGAGCTTCCTCATGTTCTACTGGCTACTTTTTGAATCAGGAACCTTTGTCGCAGTGTCGAGATGCTGATGAAGGCACAACCACTTGTGTAAAGATAAAACTTTAAGCACTTTAAGAAATTGAGTTCATGGTCTAGTACGGTCATTTTCTGTGAGCACAAGGAGAAAAGGGGGTGAGACCTCTAATCTCAGACTTATGTTCACAGATTGGACCTAAATTCTCCTGTCTGAGATACTGCAGCTCACCATAATGAGCTTGGCTTTGTATTCTCTCTGGTGCTATATATATGCAGACACATTGGTCTTATTCCCAATTTAGCTGAGTCCATGAGTGGGATTTGCCTCTTAGGCAGGTAGCTGATTCTCCTTCATTTAACACAGGAATGTGCTAGGATATCCCTTGATTTAGATACTGTTGAGAAAAAGGTGGGGTTAATTCACAATAATCTAAAACATTATGGAAATACATAATAACATAATGGAATAACATGCAAGAATTTTTATATATTTATCTTTTGAAGTTCTGAAGTAATATGCAGGTGGAGACATTAGATGTAGAAACCCGTTGTACTATCCCCAACTCTGTTAAGAATGTAATAGGATGCCTGACAATGTTGCATTGCTGCAGTACAGAGTGTTTGACCCGAGGCTGCTTACTTCTGTAATATCATACAATCCAGATAAGAATATTCTTCTCATGGAGAAGAAAATGCTCTGTATCTTGTAAATTCAGTAGCAGAATTCTTGAAGTAGAAGTTTTACTGCAGACTTTCGTAAGCCTGGTGCTATATGCAGGAATATATGCCTTTTTTAAAGATTTCAAAGAACTTCTTTGAAAATAACTTTTGAGTTATTTTTGAATATTTTGATATTTTTGAATGATGTGTCCTTGGTTGGTTTGCACTGTTTGACAGCTGCATTATATTTTTGCGTCCAACAAATTATCATGCTTCAAAACCATTTCCTTATTCTGTAATTGAACTAGTCATTTGATGAACAATAAAGATTTCTGAAAATAGTTGCATATCCCAGAAAGAGAACATTTCTGCCTGACTGTACTTACAATGAAAATGATTTGTCTTTTACCTGCATAATATAATATTTTGTAAACTCTTCTGTGAATACCAACGAGTCTTTATAAAGTTTTATGGGAGGAGCGAGGAAGATGGAAAGAAAGGAACTGAAAAATCACTTGACACTAACATCTGAGAATGATCAAAATAATTTTATAATGATTCCATACTCATGTTGACATCTTCCTTTTCTTCTCTCACTCAAATGCTATTTGTGTCACCTAACTATTCTTTCTTTTGACCTATCTTTTTTTGATCATGTTTGCAGTAGATGCCTTCACAATCTCTAAAGCTATGTATATGAGTTAACTTCAACATCCCAGTATGAACCAGAATATTTCATTAAAAATGATTGTGCATCTGCCCCATATCCCCTCTGTTTTCCTCTGTTCATGTGGACTGCACATGGGACATCTTGGCTACAAACCTGGTTGCAAGCACTGAAGACTCCCAAATTCAAAAGATCCTTTTCATATCCTATGTTTCCTGATTTTAATTTTAACCTCTTCCTTCAATGTTACATGGAGCCTGTGTGCAGCAATATACGACTATAAAAACAAAAACAAATAATAATAAAAAGTAGGAAAAATTAACTCTTTGTTTGAAAGTTTGCAAGTTTGTTTGAAAATGATGATGGAGGAGCTGCAGTCAGATTGCAAGTTGACTGTAAGAAGATAATACTGCCTCCTCTCAAATTCTGAGGAATGCCTATTTTGCAACTTCAGTGTAGAAACAGGAGGAGTAGTTAAAGTGTCTATTATTTTTTGTGACATTGAAAATTAGATTTTTCTGAGGCAAGAATAGGGTGATATTTACTTGAAGACAAAGGAAAAACATCTACTATCTCCTACATAGTAATTCTTTGCCTTGTCTTTGCATGAAATATCTTTGTAACTTGTAGAAAAACCAGAAGAGCAGTAGATTTTTTTTGAACCAATGAACATTTCCTCCATCTCACAGTTGTAATGGGGGAACCTGAACTCTATTAAACAAAATGGAAAAAAAATCATTGAGTCTGAGGTCTCAGAATTTAACAAAGTTTGCCACTTGTTCAAATTTGCAATGTTTGTTCAAAGCCATACTGCTGCACCAAGTAGCCATGGGGCAGAAACAAGCTCAGGCACAACGGTGAAAAGAAGTCTGTGCAATGTTAGAGTGACACTGTGCAGGAGCATAAGCTCTACCTCTCATAAGGATATTTTTTGACTGAAGGTGGATATAGTGCTATAACTGTGTGGCTATTCTGGGAGTGGGTGTGTGAGTACAGTGAGCTCTTCTGTGCAGTATGCAGAACTCCCTTTAGCAAAACGGATCCAAGGAGAAGAGTGTTGGGTGGGATGAAGAGAGGTTAATATAACTGAAAGTTTATAATATGTTCATAAATCTTATTCATGATGAGCTTTATTAAAACAGGGAGTTGAGGGAGAAAAACTTCTGACTTGAATTTTGCTGCCATGGATTCACTGAATCAGTATCGATAGTAACTGCTCTTTTATACTTCTGTGAAGTTATTTTAGAACCTCAAAGAAAAGGTGATTAATTTTTATTTCAGTTTGAAGTTCAGATGCTGTTTAAGTATACACAACTTATGTCAGTGCTTTACAAGCATAGAAAAATGTATGGCAAAATGCATGTGTTGCTAAAATTTCATTTAAAATTGTGAACAAAACATTTTCAGAGCTGCAAGTGGAAAACTCTTGTCCCAAGAGTGAATCCTATTAAGTTCTTTGCTGCAGCCAAGAAGACTGATTGGCATGAAAGTTAAAGCCAAAACCAAGTCTTTGCTAAGTATTTACTGACAGGCATGAACTTTGACAGTTGTGGGCAATGAATTTTCCGACTTGTGTTGGAGGACTTTCTATAAGTTGCAACAAATAAAAGGGGGAAAAATCATAGCAAATGAAGAAAAGAAGATTGGTGGAATGTTGAGTCTCTTTCCTGACACCATAATCCCTGAACAACAACAACAAAAGGCCATTCTTCATCATAAATCAATAAAAAACATGTTTCCATAACATTTTTATTATTCTGATAACAACAGCTTGACATTTTTGCATTGGCTCAGTTAACTTTTTCCTATCCACTGTCTGCCAGGAGAGAAAAAAAAAGTTCCTTAATTTTCATCTTTCTACTGGAAAATGTTTCTGGTTATTAATGAATGTGCACACAGGGTCATCTCATGTTATTAATTTTGAACTTTGCTAGAGAGAGAGCTACAGATTGCATACAGAAATAGGAGATTATAACAATAATGACTGCAGAAGGTCCCAACTGTGATGCATGGGACTTTTTCTGAAGTACCTACTGGATTCAGCATAGGGTTCAATCACTGCAAATTCTCTCAGAATGACCTGTGGATGTCCTGCTAGAAAGAGCAAAACTTCTGTGAATCCCTGCATGGCCAGCACCAATGTGACTCCCCAACAGTGCTCTGTCCTTTGCATCTTGGACAAATCCAGGCATGGCATTTTAGATCATGTGCTAATTACTAATTTAACTGTAGTACCCTGGCAAGTTTTATCTTTATTTTTGCCATTTAAATATATTTTTCTTAGGTTTGGAAAATGGCCTGCAGCCTAAAATGTTTGACTGCAGGTTTATCTTTAATCTCACATGCCTGCTGTTTTCAAATACTCCAAATACTTCTTTAAAGGAAGAAAAAATTGGATGCATTTCACATTGATCACCATCTGTCAAAGTAATATTTTCTTTAAATCTCTTTTAACTCTGGCTTTGTTTCTTTATATGTCTGACCTAGAAGTGAAGTCATCCTTCCTCCTGCTCGATAGTATAGGGTAAATTTGAATTTGTATTGGATTCATTGTGTGATGGCATGAATATTTGTACCAGCATAAGAGAAGAATGGTTCTGCTTTTTCCACTCCTAGTATTGCTTACATTGATCAAAACATTGCCTCAGGCCCTGGCAAATCCATGCAAAAGAAAGACATTGAAATGTTTGGCTGTGAGGAAAAAGAACTTAGGAAAGTGGGGGAGGAATGGTGTGGCTCAAAAGTTTCCATACATTGAAACCAATCCATCATCAGACATAAATAATAAAGCAAGCTTTACTAGGTCTGGTGCTTCATAACAACTTGTCAGATGTGAGGAATCTTTCAGGTTTAGTTGAAGGGTCCATGGCAGTTCTTATGTTATCTGAACCGTCCATCTTATTCATTCCAACACTACTGGCTCTTTTTCAGTTCTAACTTACACCTCAGATCATAGTAATGCTACTTTTATCCCAACAAAGATTTCAGTATTTATTTTTCCAAAATAAACTAAGGAAATTGTGGATTTTTTTACTATTTAAAAATTTAATCAACTTAAAAACAACCCTGGATGATTTGCATTTGAAAATTAGTTAATTCAAAACACCAAAGCAAAATCTGGAATTTTATATAGCAAGACTAGCAATATACTGTCTCTGCAATGGACAGACAAAGATGGTTATGGTTTTTCAGATTATTTTCAGGGGAATAATAGGCCTGCAAGGCTCAGAGAGGAGCCAAAGGTGATTAGGGTCAAAGTTATTTCTTGCAAACCTTGAGAGTTTTGGGAAAGAAGCCTGGAAAAAATAATAATGAGAATATAGCCCTTATCTTGAATCTGTGAGACTTGCAGTATCTCCTGTAGTAAATGGGAAAGAACAATATTATGCTAAGCTTAAAAGGCCAGACAAAAGCCATAAAACATATGCAATATATTAGTTATATGTGCTCATGTCATTGTCACGCATTAAGCATTCTGCACACCAGTTATGCAAAATTGATTCTTACATTTATCTTTATGTCACTCCAGCCTGTTAAGCAACCAGCTCAGTGATGTTTGAGTGAATTCAGGCAAATTTGCATATTTCCTACTGCTCCGTCTTACAATAGAGTTGGTAGGACAACCTAGGCCTTTGCTCACTCGGCACAAAATCTCTCATTTTGTATAAGCTGTCAGTGTGTTTGCAGCTGCAGTTCTTTTTCTGCCTGCGTGTCTACAGAAGTAGGAAATTTTGGAAGACGGTATATATACCTTTAACTGGTGCATCTGTTTGCTAGGTAATTATAAGTTGCAACTTCCATACAGTAAACCTCTGAGGACTTCATATTTACACTGTTTTTAAAGTGTTTGTTCTACCTACCTGATTTATAGCTGGCTATTAAGAAAGTCTCCTCTAACGGTGCTGTAAGGCGGAAGAATCCCAAACTGGCTATTTTTTCTTACTTCAAGTGTCAGCTTAATGACTATTTAAACCACTAATGTTACATAAGAGATGCACAGATATGTTTCCGTAGCTGTAACTTGAATACTTTAGAAAGATGATCCTGTCTATCCAGTTGATTTTGTACTGATAGGGATTAAGTGGTAATTCTGTCAGACGGGTTGAGATCATCATCACTGTCACTGAAAGAGATGTCTCCCATCCCAGTTCAGCCATGGAGCCCAGCCTCTTCCTAACTTCTAGGCTAGTCGATTTAGCTAACTAAACCAGCAGAATAGTGCATAGTCTAACATACAAGAGTAAAGAATTAAAGAATATAGAAAGGCAGATAAATTCAGTTTTGGGCCTCTAATATGAAGCACAAAACTATTTTCCAAGGGTTTTATTTTAGAAATTGTAGAAACATTATATGTATAGGTGGTAGAACACAGTGCTATTTTTATCTCAGGTCTTCTACACGTTGTTTTTTATCCAGAAGTAGACTACCTTTATGCTTTTACTTTCCTCTCTACAGCATGGTTCCAAGTGTGTCCTTGTCAGAAACTGGCCAACCCCCTCTACAGACTTTTAAAAATAAAAGTTGATATTTTCCTGTAAGCATATGCCTTCAGAAAGGGAAAAGAAGAATTCTCTCTACTCTTCCAACTCCTCACATCTCTACAATGCTGGCAAACTCACAACAGCATTGAAATCAAATAGCTCTCTTAAAATCACATCATGCCTTGGTACTGTAGATTTGAAATTAGGATTGGGATGACTTTGCCTTTCTTACCCTGATTCTGTTACCATGTCAGTGTATATGGTATTTAAATATTGGTGAAAATTTTTGATCAGATACTGTAATTGAATACTGATACCTTCTCTTTGGGCTCTTCAAGTACTTTAACAAACTGATTTTATACAAACCAATAATGAGCTGATGGGGATAACCTACGATTGCCTTTAGCAAAATGTATCTACATAAGAACCTTGCTAACCTGATTTGCTCTCCAGTCTGTATTTCACTTCCTACTCATTTGCTGCTAAAGGCTTAGGCTTACTGAAGAAATAATATAGCACTTCTTGCTGTGCTTTATTAACACAGAATTTTGAAATACAACAACATTTGTTTAGAAATTAAGTTAGCAAATATATATATAATATTATTTTTTTCCAGAATCCTAGAATTTGAAAGGAAAGAGATTTTCTCCATCCCAGAATTGAAACAAAGTTTTCTTTCTTCTTTCCCCTCTTTTTTTCTCTTTTGCACAGGTCAAATGTAAAAAGATATAATTATGTGTGGGTAGACCTGGCATGGATCTCTTCCGTCTTTTCAAATAAACCTAATAACATACAGGTAGATAATGATTTCAGACCAAGTAACTGTTCAATATGAGAAAAACAGCATATTTCAACTCCTACTCCTAGCAGAAAAAGATCAGTGATTATCCATATCCTGTCAGTGATATTTTACACAGACCTCTGCACTTTTCAAGTGGGAGATCAGTGCTTAGCCTGATGGCAGGATGTGGACCTTATAAAGTATTTCCTGCTGAAAAGAGTACTTTGGATTCTTGGATATGCTAAAATGTTATTTAATGAGCTGGATTATAAAAGATAGACTGCTGTTCTCAGGAGTAAGTATAAAATGACATAAGATGTCCTGATTTTGCAAAAAGAACCCTTTTAAAGCATATCTAGTCAATAAGAAATGCAACTAAATTCCAAGGAGGTCTTCATGCAGCCTGGGTTTGAGGTAGTATTGATTTGGCTGGCAGGGTTAGTATCTTGATATCAAAGCTGGTTTGCATTGTTTGTTTGCATAGCCATGACTCTTAACATGACAGTTGTTTTGGTCTTGAGTACCCACTGCAAATGCTGTATCTGTCTACTCAAGAAAAACTTTTATAACCTAAAACTTCAATTGACAACTGGCAGATGCGTATCTTCAGCCAGCAGAGTTGATTATGATAGAATTTTTAGCTGCATCCTCCAATCTCTTACTTTCCCTTTAATGGCTTCTAAATTGAGCTTTGGCCAGTTTAACTTCTTTCCTCAGTCTATCAGGTACTTGGCCTCATCCTCTCTCTGCTTGACCATATGAAGGGAGGGAATGCATCAATAAATTCACACACAAGAGCTGATCTTCCTGCTATTGCCTATAGTCACATAGACACACACTGAATGTGGGGTAGAATGAAAACGCATACTTAAGTGGATTTTGAGGCACTGTTTATTGAGCCATGTAGGAGAAAAACAGTTATGGAAGCCTATGACTGCTGTTAAAGAAACTCAGGACAACCTATACTTTTTCTTTCTTTCTTTTTTCTTTCTCCTGGGTGTTCCTGGACAGAAATTATGTGCACGTGTTTTGTAGCATACTGTATACTTTTAATATACACTGCAGCGTGAACAGTATGTGCAATTCCTATGTCCAGGTTTTGTCACATTTACTGTGCTTAGGTAGACCCCCAGTCTGTACCTGTGGACTAGAATTGTCCTGCATATGTCAAACAGAAACAGTCAAGGTACTTAGTTTCTGTTTAGTTCTTCTTCTAGGTAGAAGAAATGGCTAAGAAAGTCCACATTAACTAGGAAAAACTGCCTCTGAGATCACTTGGAGAGAAAAGAGGACACACACTGCAAAGTTGGCTCCCAGGGAGATATAAGTAGGCTGTTAGCATCTTCTCATGTCTTGTGTAGACAAATGATACTCTATGATCACATTGGTAAGTTTTTTGCCATTTTGCCTATTTTATAAGCAAACTGTTTGGACCACTGAACCATCTATATGCCTTGTTAAATTGTTCTATCATCTCTACTTCAAAAATAAAAAAATTATTAGCTTCTGCTTCCTTATGATATCTTCCTAATAATGAAAAATGAATGTTTCTGCAATACAAAATGATCATGTTTTCTCTCAACTATATTGTAGAGAAAATGCATAGAGAAAATAAGCATTTTTAATACTTGTTTTTATGTTGGAAAATATGCAAGTCAGCTTCTTAACTTTTATCTTAATTTCATGTTTATAACTTCACAAATGGAACCATATGAATATTTTAAGAAACAATTCCCATTCTTTGCCCTGCAAATTACCAATAATGATATTTTGTTTAAAAGATGACACAGACACTACCTTTGCTGCTTTAAAAACACTTTTAGTTTTTAAACTTGAGCTAATTTCAGTTTTCTATTTTAATAGTAATGCTTACAAAAGCTATACTGGATTTCTTTTCTGATAAGTCTTGAGACATTCTGCCTACTGCATCCATCAAATACCAGGGAACAAACTGAGTAATATTGAAAAATTTTGCAACACAGCTATCTAATACTGTACCTGGGAATGCTGAAGTGGAGAAATAGGGGTTGCATGAATTTACTGCTAGATAAAGCCTGTATATCAGGACTTTCAAGCAATCTCTAGGGGACTTTCCTTTCCTAGAACATATATAGCTGAGGTCAGAAGGCCAGAAAACTTTCCAGAAACTGAGTTTGGTATGCAAGTTGTCTTTTTGTGTTTTGCTAACTGGAATCAAGGAGCCTCAATGTTCCCTCCTGCTTTATTTATTTACTTGCACATATCATCTATATCGCAAGACCATTCTTCTTTTATCCTTGTAATAGCAGGCCTAAGTAATTTGCTTGACCTTTAATGGAGGCTTGTGGGAGGGAAAAATGCCAGGCTCCTGCTCTGCTGTTCATAGCTGCAGCTTTATCTCATTTTGTGGCTCAGAAGGCTGCTGAGCTTTCGTCAGAGAGTCAGAAGTGGAGGCCCCGCAGGGGCACACTATCTCTGGGTGAGCGAACGGATGAAAAAGAAAAAAGAAATTATCTTAATGATGGGCTATTCTTCAGGTTCTCAGCTACCAGCATAATCTGCTTGTATCAGAAAAATATTTCCTGAACTTTCAGCTACAAAGAAACACTCACTTGTTCTGCCTCTGTTTCTTTATCTCTGTTTTTTTTTCTCTTCTCCCCTCTCCCTCTTGCCTCCCCTCAAAAAAAAAAAAAAAAAAAGAAAGAAAAAGAAAACAATCCAGGAAGAGGAGAAATTAGAACAGCCTGGCATATAATATGCTACACTTCATCTATTTCTTGGTTGTATGTGGTATTCTGCAAAGAAAGAATAAAAGACAAAGGACCTATTGGCATCTAAGCAGCCAAGAAGTGGACTGCTTTGACTGAAGGATGAACCTAAACATACTGTTCGGATGTGACTGTGTATGCTTGTTTGTTCATTTTCTATGTCCAGAGTACAGACAGTACAGTAGGAACAATATACTTCTTAAGCCAAAAAACATCAGCGTGGAGGTTGTGAACTAATGCAATGTTAGCATGTTCAATTCTCTAGCATTTCAGCAAGAACTGCAGAGAGTGTTTGCATTCAGTTAGTTGCTGCTCTTTTGGTCATTGTTGTTGCTCTGCAGCATTTTAGTACATCAGAAATTAAGTTTTAATGTAGCTGTGGCACAGTGGCAATGTGCATCAGTGCCAGGTGTCTGTGAGCTGCATGGCAATGCATACTCACAGTAGTCCCTTACTCTAGCTCTGGAGTGTCATTTGAATATGTATATCAGGATAGGTTGGCCCTTTCCTTTCTGTTTATAGACTCCTGACTATATTTTTACATTTATAAATCGATTGTATTTCAAGTTCTAATTAACAGTTTCCAATAGGCTGATAATCTCTTGGGAATTTGCACTGCTCTCTGCTATGGTACCTCCACATATAGCTTTTTTAGAGGAATGAGGCATTCAGCAGCAAACACAATCCCACACATTTTGCTTTCTCTCTTATGAGTGCTCAATTGTTTTCCTTCTTCTTATGTGAAGGTTTTTGTTAGTCCTGCAGCTTAGCAAATCCAATATACTGTTAGACTTTCATCTACTTCCATCTTCACTTTCCTCCTGATTCTTAGCTGTGTGCAGCACTGCCCTAATCTAGCAAAACCAGCATTTCTTCTGTGCCAGTGCTTTCTATTCTGACTGTTGCTTTGATGTGTGCATGACACTTCTGTGAACACTGATTATTAATCAGATAATGTTAAGAATTAGCATTTGGAGTCCCTTCACTACTTTACATAACATTGTCTTCTTAATTCTCTGTTACCTAATTTAAACATGGCTCAAAATAATATTTATTCAAGGAAACATGGGCTCTCTGTTTCCAAAAAATAGTTTCCAAAACAAGGGAAAGGGAAAAAAAATCCCCCCAAAATAGTACTTAACTGTGGAGATGTGGAGTTAAATGCCTAGGGCAAAGTTACGTAGAAATTGCAGGTAGATACGTGTGACAAAAGCAAAACTGACTGCCTGAGACCCTGAGAAGAGGTACCTCACCATGTATGCTGGCCTTACTTACTGATACTGCTTGTGCATACTGCTACTTGTTGAGAATTAGTGAGTCCAAAACTTGACCATATTTGCTAATAAACATTGTGCTAAAAGCCATGACTAAGTGCAATAAGCTTGTTACCACAGATTAGTCAATAGAGCTAATGGCAAATTTTGCCTGTTTGGGGCCCATGTTAGGGAATTTGATTCACATAATGTAAACAAGACTGCTATTAGATTAACTCCCTCTGCAGCATGGATAAGATGGGAGAGATCTTGAACACTTAATGAGAAAGGTCTGTTCCTGTGACCCTTATTTCCTTCCCCTTTAAAGGTCTGTGGGAGTATTTATGTGTGTGAGAACTTGAGGATTAGGCCTAAATTCATTAGGAACATTATCCTTCCAAGCGGTTATCAAATTAAGCTCTGTAGTCTCAGAATGACTTCTTAATATATCTTTTTTGGAAATAAAATGTCTTCTGGTTCAGTAATTCACATGTTCTTTCATCACCATGAACTGGTCAAGTATCTTTTATCTTTTGATGTGACTACAAAGAGCTCTGTACATGATAAACTTGGTACAAGACTACAAAAAGCCCTTTGCATTTGTGTGGAAGATATTTATGCATTTTTAAGTGATTTTTGCTAAAATACCACAGCAAGAAAAAACAGAATAGAGTACTAAGAAAAAAAAAAAGCATTGCTAAAGTTATGGACTGCTTTCTTACTATCTATATCAGGAACAGAGACTAATATTTCGGATTAAACTGAGGGTCAGAATCACGGATCACACTGATTAATGATGCCTAAGTTTGCTGTTGGTCAGTTTGTGCATGTTAAAATAACTTCTAGATATTTTGAGGAAAACAGTGAAGAAGAAATACAGTTAATTATGAGGGAAAAAAAAATCTGTTCATTTTGCTGATAGTGCCCATGTCTCCATCTCTCTGCACATTAGTCTTGTTCTTAAACCTACTTCACTATGGGAAATGACAGCTATTCTCTTATACCCTGTACATCTACCAAATGGTGTCAAAATGACTGGACATGCTGGCATGTATGGAGAGGAATGAAGAGACACAGCACTAGGGCACAGTGCTATCTCTAGATACAGATTGGGGGAGTAATTTGGGAGAAGTTTGGCTTCCGTGTTCTCCCTCTACATGATTGGTGGAGAGATTATTTTTGAAAAAATAAACATTGACAAGTAGGCTTCTTGCTATAAATGAGCAGATAGAGCATTCCTTCCCTCTCCTAAAGTTGTGCTTTAGTACACTGATGCAGGATTTGCTGTCTTTGTGGTAAAGAGTGCTCTCCTGCCTGTATGCCAACCCACATATACGTTGCAAAAAGAAGCTTCAGTTACATGAATCACCTTAATATTAGAACAATCATACTGGAGTTAGATAGAGAAACATACATTGAGGATTTTGTGCAGCTGCAAATCTTGGATCCTGGAACAGCTGAGGAATTTCTGTCCTGTGCAAACACTTGTCTTTTATCAAGTCTGGACTTTTCCCTCTCCTGCATAGTTACGGTGGGGAGGCTTTTTCCAGCAATGTAGGAGCAGCTCTCTGTATCTCAGTATTTTGCTTATCACTATGCTAGTCCAGCATATGTTTCAGAACTTTGGGTGATACCAGCAAAAGGACATTTACCATATAATTATCCCTTTTCCTCCTCCAGCTTCCTCCCTCTGCCTTCCTTTGCAGTCCATCAGCAGGAAGTTCTGGCTCACATGGGAACCTGTTAAATGCTCTGTGGTTGTGACTGTCTTTTCTTTCTGTGTTTGAAGAGGACCTGTTTTGGGACGATGCTTGCACTGCCACAGCACTGCAACCAAACTGGCTGCCTCCAAGCAGGTGCTCTGTGGTACGGTATTCTCCTGTCCTGCATCAGCAGATGCTTCATTTCTTACACTTCAAAAAGCCAGAAGAATGTTAGCTTGTTTATTTCCAGCTTTAATAATTTCAATGATTAGGACTTCTAATCATCCAACTTATTCCCCGTTAGGAAACAGAAAGACTCTTGAATAAGAGCAAAAGGTATGAATGCCTGCTATGTACTACAATATCTAGCACAACAAAATATGTATTTTAATCTCTATTCATGAGATCCAAATAATTGCTAGTAGACTACACTGTTTTATAGTAATTTAATATAAGGCAAAATAATATTATGCAAAATCCTGTGAGTAAGGAGGAAAATGTAATAATTTTTTTTTGAGGTTGGTTGATAGAGGTGAAGGGTAAAGCCAAGTTTTTCAGAGTTCACTCCTCATGCTATTAATTCAAAGAACAACCTCTTAAGTGAATGACCTTACTTCCCAATTTATATATCACACACTTGCACTAATGTTAGGTTAAAATTTTCATGAAGTGAAAATCATGTGCTGGTGATTTGTGAAAGTATTTGTGGGTTTTTACCTATATTTAACATATACATTAAATATAGATTTATGGTTTTATGTGTCCTTGCTTTAAAAATGAACTCAAGTGTTTGAGTATTACTTAACACTAAGCATAAAAAAAAACGCAAGAGTAATCTACTTAAGGAATATATTTCTCTGGAACTAAACTGATTTGATTTGCGGCTGCAGCTACATGGGAAAGAATATGGGCTAAGTCTTTGTGGCTCCAGTCCTGCAGACATTTTTACACAAATGTAATTATTTGGAATGAAGCTAAGAGTTAGGCATAAAATACATTTACAAGTTACTGAACTTACAAAGAAAAATACCCAAAAAGAATTAAAAATTATCTTTAAATTGACAACACTTATCTAAAGATCAAGAGCTAAATAAACAACTTGTTGGGTGACATCCCTTAGATTAATGATGGGTAATAAAAGGAAAAATGATTTTAGAAGCTTACAGTTTCTGGATTCTTTCCAACATAATTTTTCTTTTACACATACTGAGTGGAGTCAGATTCACTGGTTTAATATCTGCCAGTGACACTGTGTTTAAATTAATACTAACTGTCTACGTAACTTAGACCAAATGGCCAGTCTGTCAGACAAGAATATCTTGAGATGACGTCAAATCTGAATTGTCCCTGGTGTATATCTCAAATAATGTTCTGGGTTTGCTTCCTCTCAGTGAATCAATTATAGCTAAGTACTCCTGATGTGCAGGCAAATGTTATTACATGTTGGGTTATTGGGCTTGGACTGACTGTTTACCTCTCTCAAGTACTTGGCATTGCATTTCTTTTATAGTTAATGACATGTGCTGTAGTGTGGGTAGTGTGGGCTGTGAAATACGAAGAGTATCATCTTTATTACCACATTAAGTTTCTGGCTTGCCAATTGATTTTTTGTTGTTGAAAGATGTGTTTCCAAGTGAGCTCTAATTTAAATGCTTTTTTTTTCTGTGAACAAATTTGAGGGAATATCATTTTTCCTTGTTGCTACGAACATTTGTTACAAGTTTTTTTTGTTTGTTAGGTTCAAGGTCACTATTTTGAAGACACTGTTTTGCAAAAATACAAAATCAAACTTTGCATGATGATACAAAACATAGTTTTGGTTTTATATACATATATATTTAACTTCGGTGGACTCAAGCATAGTCAATTGGATTATTCTGTTTATCTAAGAATATTTCTGGTCATAGGAAAGGTCACACCCCAAAATAATATTTTGAGCAATACACTACTTCCATATTTCAAAAGAAACCTGGACAGGAATTTACAGAAATCTTACTGCTTACTACATACATATCAAGGAAGAGTTAATCAAAAACACTATATCTTATTTTGTCATGTAGCATTTTACACCATTGAAACCATATCTCTAATGATTGCAAATTGGCACAAGTTCATTTACTGTAGAGAGTTACAGCAGCTGAGGTTTTGGCAGTATTTTCCAATTGTGCATTGTATTGTAGGTGACACATTATTTCAATGCTGAAGTTTTATCACATCTGAGGAATCCTTTTGTACCTGAAGCAGATGGAACATCCTTCCTGACATGGGAAGTAAACAAGACCCATGAGCAGCTTACTGCAAATCACTGTAAATAGTTACTGCATGTTTATTGTCTTCCAAAGCCTACTAGTTGCTAGAAGACATGGCACATTACGTGTGCAAGAACAGACAGTGTGTCGCCATTGTACTGAGTACGTGATGAATAAGGAACCCTATTTTTAACAGCAAAACAATGTGCTATATTTAGATGTAAGTATGAGTATGCAGACTTAGCCATGTTACAATAGTGCACATGATTTTGAGATGACCACACAACTCATTTTTTTTTATTTTGAGCATAACTCTTCTGGCAATTTAGGTTCATGAGAAAGCCAATGATAGGAAAATAGTGTGTATCATCTAATTTCCCTAATTCCTTATGTTGCTCGTTAATTATCAGCATTCAAGCATGAAAACAAGAGAAACTCAAATAAGATTGATTTAATTCATCTCATATGTGGTTTCAGATATCCTGCTTGGTAGTTTTCAAGGATTTAATGGTGTGGTGATTTGGATAGTATTTCACAGTACATTTCTGATGAGATTGTCCTTTCAGAATAGCACATTCTTGAAAAAAAATGCTTTTAATCTGAATAAAAGGCAAATGATCAAATATTGCAAGGGATCAGCTGGATAATAAAGTATTGGTTTGCTGGTTTTGTAACTATAGCATATGTTCTGTGTGCTTTTAGGTGCTATTGTTGGCAAGGACAAATGTATTGTAGGATCAACCATTCTTCACACTCAGCTCCTTGACTTAGGGTGGTAAATGTTGCTTGATTAGAGCATAATTTTTTTTATCTTCTATTAATGTGTAGCCTGAGCGCAGAATCCTGCAATGAATTCTATGCAACTGAAAGCATTATAATTGCTGAGCTCTGCCAGCAGGGCGTTCATTGCAAGATGTTAAGCTTGAAGCTTATCAATGTCTTCTAAGCAGCCTAGCACAACCCTAATCTTTCAGACATCATTAGGCTTGTGGCATCTTGCAAGGAGGTTCATTGAAATTTTTTAAGACTGTGTGGATATCAACATAGCAGTGCTGTCTGTGTGTCTCAGCTGTCAGGACTGTGGACTTGTTAGCTTGTACTCTATGTAAATGGCATTTAATACAAATGCTGATGTCTAATTTTGGTAACAGCACTGTAAAGGAATAATCAAAGGATATCTAGTAAGCATTTTTTTCAATTAGTGTGCAGTTTCTTGGAATTTGATTTCTTTGGCATTAGAGATTGAAAATCTAGTATATTGAACTGGAAACCATATGTACAAAAAGTACAGAAAACCTGCATAAAATCTTCCTTTTGGAGTATCATGTTTATAGTTGAGGAAAGAAAGAAAGCCAATAAATGAAACTGGCTTTCATTTCATCAACTGTAAATGAAAACACAATGAGACCTAAAGAATCTGATTTCTTTTCATATGTTAATGTATTGTAAATTCACAGAACGGATTGTAAAGCATTGAAATATTATACTGATTCGAGAAGGAAAGTTTGCCAGATTTCACAAAGTTTTTAAAGAATTAATCTTTAATATGATTTGAATAGCTTTATAGTATAGTGTATTTTTTATATAGACATTTTCTGAAAATTTTCAATTCACTGTGAATCACAATGGATTTAGAATTCCAAAATGAATTTATGCATCAAATATAAAGAAGATATCTTATACTTTTTGATTATTTAAAGATAGGAATACTTTCATAGTAATTTTATAACAATATAAATTCTCTATTATTTTCCTTCAATTCTCAGATCTTTTTAAATAAGAAAAAATTCTTTTATTATGAATATTAATTAAAGTTTGGAGTAAAATGACTGAACATAGGTATAATAATAATAAAGTATATAGCAGCTAGAACACCTGAGGGAAGGCAGTGGTTATGCAATCGTTATTTTTGTGTATATCTATTTAACTATCTTTGATGGTTCAAGGTATTTGTTTTACTGATTAAGTACAGAATAGATTATGTAAGTGAAGGCTTTTGTCATCTATTTAACCATATATTTTCCAATTGGAATTAAATTTTCTTTTGTTCTTACAATTAGTGAGAATTTTAAGATACTTATCATTGCACTTGCAGAATTGAATCATTGTTGTGCTAATTTGGGTTGTTAACTAAAAGCTGCTTTTTTTGTACTCATTATTATATGCCAACACCTTTTTCCTAAACCTCACATTCCTGTCTGATAATTAGTTGTATACAGTGCTCATATTATTTGGCACTCTAGTGATAACACCCACTAACCACTAGTAAAGCTCTTTAGGAATGTTCTTTTCCAGACAGGAAGTGTTAAAAAGTCATAGCCACTAATATGCCCTGTTTGGGCTTTTTCAACCTAAAATGTATTGGTATGATAGTCCCTGTAGACAAATAATAAAAATATATTCCAGGCTTTGGTTAGTATCTAACATGAAAAGGATTTCAGTGAGCTAAGTGAACATACTTTACTATTGGCATGTGAAGGACATTTTCAGGATATAGTACATGGTCTGCATTTGAGATATGACCCTTGAGATAGGCCCTGAAGTCCAGTGCAAGAATCAAGAATTATGCTTAATTTTCTATTCTAACCAGATAAGGTAAATTAGAAAGTTACAAACTTACTAAGGCAGAGTAATGAGGTTGCAGATAGTTCTGATTATTTAAAATTAGGGATGATAAAAAACAATAATGTTCAAAATTTGTCAGACTAATTTTTACAGGATACAAGTACGGTAACTTACAGGAAGGCTGTCAATGCAAGAAATGCTAACTTCTAAATCAGAGATGTAAGTGATATAGAAATTGACTTCACCCTTTACTGTTGGATCTCTCTTGTCTATAATGCATGGCACACTCAAATCTGATGATGATGTTGCTGTTTATACAGTACTTGTCTCAGTGCTTCATTCTTTCTTCTTAATACACTTGCTTCATTCATTTTTTTGTCTTTAATCTTTACTTCTAAAACTTTTGGAGTCATTTGGATTTAATGAATGTATTCTGTTGGAGCAGAGTGCTTGGATTTTCTGAATTCTTTGAGTATTACTTACAATATGAAGACAATAGTAATCTCTTCAATCAGTTTCCTATCAGGAAACAATAGAGATTATTTTAAGCATAACACAGCATTCCAGCATTAATTTGTATTTCTAACTAACCCACAGAATAAAAAAAAATTGAAAAGATGGAGGAGTAAGTAGATGCAATGTAATTGACTGCATTTTTGTAGCATGAGTCAGGAATCTTAAAGCTGGAGAGTGCAGACCACCAAGTTGGTATAAAATGCCTGAGTAGAAAAAGCTTAATCCCACACCACTCACTGAGGAAAATACTTCCATCCACTTCCATCCATCCATAGCAGTTCTCAGATTAGGCCATCCACGCCTGTACTTCAAATGCTGACAAATCTAAACACTGGATGAGGAGACAACTCTGCTCAGGTACCAGGTATATGGGAGGCCTCATCCTCCACATAGGAAGTTTCTGCAGAGCTTTATGCAAAGGCCAAGGGTCAGACATGCATGCTGAAAAATCCTCTGTGACTTACGAGTGTTGGTTAGTTAATTTGAGATTGCAAGGTGAGGCAACTGCTTTATGGGTCTTGAGTGCAATGAGCTGCCCAGTTGTCTGACTTAGGTGATTCGTTTCTGTGGAGTTACTCATCTGTCCTTTCAGTGGAGTCTAAGGAGGCAGAAAGAAATGTCCTCCATGTAAGAAACTTTCCATTTACGGAACTGCTATTTAAAAGTGTTAACTGTATCTTCTTGAGGCCCTTCTAAGCCTGTTCAGTTTCTCCTCACCTAATAATAGTTGTCATCTATAAAATAATCAAGACATAAATAAGGTCTAGCTCTATCCTGTTTCTTAACCTGCTTTGAAGACTGCCACTGATGGGGCTGGAGCCCAGGGACCAGCTGCTCCAATCAAGAACAGCCTGATGGTTGTAGAGTTTGTAGTTCAGATACAGAAGGGAGGTCTTGTAACTCCTCCTACCAGACAGCTACTACAGATGTATCTTAAGTAGGTAGGGTAGTCAGTCTTGCTTTTTTGAGTCCTGAGTGTGGTAATATCTGGATGCCAGTAACAGATGAGAGGTGGAGAAGGTGTATGAGGAGGTGCCTGGGGAACAGGAAGTAAATCATGAATGCTGTTTCACCTCGGTAATGCTATATAAGCCCAAAGAGCAGCACCCCTGCACTATTCTGTTACATAATGCTGATTAATGTTGGATAGCACAGTAACTGAACAGGGTAGAAAAGGGCACTAAAATTTTACAAAAATAAAGAAGGCAACACTTACCTACCTTAACTGCATTCCGGTTATAATTCATGTAAAGACATATGGAGGAAATGGACTGGCCTTTGTCTTTAGTCTTGCAAAACTCTTAACCTTGAGCATCATCTAACAATAGGATATCTGGAGAGTGATTATTTCTGGCTTTCAGGTCTCTTCTCCCAGGGGACAGATCTTTTTTCCTTTTGGGAAGGAATTTGGCCATATAAAAAAACAAAAAAATGACGAAATATTTGGAGAATATCCACCAACTTGTTTAGTTTTCTTGTTGATAGATCAAAGCAAACTTATGCAATTTTTATGTAACATTCATGTATATATACTTCCTTTCCGAGTAAAAGTGGTAACTTTACCTTGACGTGATTTTATTCATTTTGTTTTATTGTGATACTATTGTGTTTAACTGCTTATTGTTCCAACTGGGCTTTCTAACTGTCCTTTAGTTACATAGTCTAACCTCATATTAACATGAAAGATTTTCTAGCTTATCTTGTTTCTTGACTTCCATACAAATATAAATTTTGACGCTTAAATGGAGAGTGTGTATTTTCAACAGTAAGGTCTGATTTAAACTTCAATGGAATGAATGAGTTTCTTGCCCCAGGCTGCAATTGCTTTCTAGTTATCTTTTAGACTCTGAAAAGTCTTTAAATTTGAAATAGTATACAGATTCTGTTTTATTCTTTCTGACTACTTGATCTTAGCAACATTCACAGTATAGCATTATTTCCCATTCATTATGCTCATCTTTATTTACACTGTTTAATATAAACTACTACGTACAACTTGTTGCCCTGTGTTCTAATTTTCTCTCTGCCTTATCCTAGGAGAACTAGCATCTTTCATGATATATCCAAAAAGGTAAAACAGTAACTGGTGTTCTGAATCAGATTATGACTTCAATTTATGTATGTTTGTTTTCACTGCTTCAAGGCCTAGATTCTTCCCAAAATATGGATAGATACCTGTATTCCATAATTTTGTGTTTTTGATTGTGTCATCACTGTTATCTTAATTATTTCTAGCTTAACCATCCTATGGTATTTCTATGAATCAGTCCTAGCCCAAGATAGATTTATATTTTATTTCTAGACAAACCTAGCTTATCTACCAAGTTATAAATGAGCACAAATAATTTATCTTAATGATTACCACTCCTCACAGTGCTTTATAAAATAATAATAAAAAAAGTCTCAGTAAGTGTGACTGAAATCTGAATTAGAACAAAGTCTAAAACTGGAAATACAAACTGCAAGTCAATTTAGCATGATCAGATCATTTGAACATTATGTGCTGCTACTTTCTCTTTTGTTTTTCTTTTTTGTTAACCAATGTTAGTATTTACTGGCTTTTAGTTAATCTTAATAATTTGGAGCATGCTGAAAATCCTGCAAAAATTGTACTTTTTGTGGTATTTCTATAATTCTTGTTCCAACATGTAAGAAATGAACAAATATTGTGGAATTATGAAAAGTATTACTTTATGCTTCTTTAAGGCCAATTTTTTCACAAAGTCTGTTTAGCCAGACAAAAAAAAAATAAAACCCTCATAAATAAAATGCGTAAAACCACATCCTTTAGTTTATGGGCCTTTTCACAAGTTGATCCCAATCTCTTAATATTTTGAGGTTCACTTGTCTGAAAGGAAAAGACAAAACAGTGCAGATAATGAATACATTATCAGTTGCATAAGTGAGAGGTCTTCCACACATCTTAAAGTGTTGCAGTTTATTTCTGTGTATCTAAGTAATTTTCATGTCCATTGTGCATCAGTCGTGGCATTATGGGACATACTGGTAAATTGCACAACGGCTGTAGTAATGCATCTGTAACTGTACAGCTGTCTGTCGGTTTTCTTTTCTTTTTTTGTCTTGTTTTCTTTTTTCTTCTTCTTTTCTTCTTCTATTTAAAATAAAAAGGTCCATGTGCTTATCAGTGAAATCCTTTTATTGAGTTAAGGAAATAAAATACTTTTAGTGATTAAAGTCTGAAAGACCTGTATGTATGTGCAAAGTGGTAGTAAATGGTAAAAGAAAAAAAGAGCTGTTTATTGGTCATGAATACTCGAGAAGTTGTTTGTAACATGTAATTGATTGAGGCAAAACACCCAGCAAATAGTGGTCCTGGTTGGCAAATTCTGCCAAACTTCTTAAGGATATGTGATGAAAACCCAACATGCAGTGGAGGGCCAGGTACTCAACTGGTATTGATCTTAATAAAGAGTTGTGAATTTTCAAAAACGCAGTCTCCAACCCATAAAAATCTAACCGCCTGCATGACTGACTTAATCTATCTCTCTGTGAAGTCAAAGACAGTCTTTCCATGGATTTTACTAGATGTTGTGGCAGGTCTCAGTATTGAACTTGCAGAGCTTTCCAGAATACTCCAATGTGGAAAAGAGCATAATTTTCCCACTGAATTGCAGGATGTATTGCTAGGAAACAGAATTTCTTAATGAAGGATACAAACATACATAAGGAGTGAGAATTTAAAGTTAGCAACAAGATTATTGCAAAGAGTTTAGATATTCAATCTGATTTTGGTCCTGAGCTTGCAAACCTTTCTTGTTCTGATATCTTCACTGTAATCATTGCTATGTACTCCTGTAATTGTGATTAGCTTGAGTGGGATTTGTATGTACTTAGCACTTCTCAGAACTTGGACACTAATGCTTATGCACATTTTGTATCCTGATTTTGCAGAGTCATGAATCTGGAGAAAAAGAAACTTTGACTATTTTGGTCTTTTTTAGTTTTGGTCAGGCCAGAAATACAGAAAGAACGGCTTTTCCCATAATATTTCATCCTTTCAGAAGCATGGAGAGAGGAAAACTTACCCTGGATAGAGGAAGATTGGGTCAGAGAGCAACCAGGGAAACTTTATACCCACAAATCCATGGGCCCTGATGGGATGCACCCCAGAGTGATGCATGAGCTGCTAGACGTTATAACTAAGCCACTCACCAAGACCTTCAAAAGGTCCTGGAAAATGGTGGAGGTGCTTGAGGACTGGAAGAAAAAGCCAATGTCATGCCAGTCTTCAAAAAGGGCAAGAAGGAGGACCTAGGCAACTATAGACCAGTCACTCTCACCTCCATCCCTAGAAAAGTGATGGAACAGCTCATCACGGCTGTTCTCTCCAAGAACATGGAGGACAAGAAGGTGCTCAGGACTAGTTAGCATGGATTCACCATGCTTGACTAACCTGATAGCCTTCTCAGATGGAATGACTAGCTGGATAGATAAGGGCAGAGCAATGGATGTCGTCCATCTGGATTTCAGCGAGGCTTTGGACACAATTTTTCACAACATCCTCCTGGGCATGCTCCAGAGGTGTGGGATAGATGAGTGGACAGTGAGGTGAATTGAGAACTAGCTGGATGACATTGCTCAGAGAGTTGTGATCAGTGGTACTATGTCCAGTTGGAGGCCTGTAGTTAGTGGTGTCCCCCAAAGATCAGTCCTAGGTCCAGTCCTGTTTCATTTATTCATCAACAACCTGGATGAAGGGACGGAGCGCCCGCTCAGCAAGTTTGCTGATGATACGAAACTGGGAGAAGTAGCTGATACCCTAGAGGGCTGCGCCACTCTCCAGAAGGACGTGGACAGTCTGAACGACTGGGCAGTGAGAAATTTCATGAAGTTCAACAAGGGCAAGTGCAAGGTCCTTCACCTGGGGAGGAATAACCCTGGACACTGGTACAGTCTGGGGACTGACCTTCTGTAGAGCAACTCTTCAGAGTATGACACTCTGCAGAGAAGGACCTGGGCGTCATGATGGACGACAAGCTGACCATGAGGCAGCAGTGTGCCCTGGTGGCCAAGAAGGCCAATGGGATCCTGGGGTGCCTTAAGAAGAGCCTCTCCAGCAGGTGGAGAGAGATGATTGTCCCCCTATACACAGCCTTGGTGAGGCCACCTCTGGAGACCGTGTGCAGTTCTGGGCTCCTCATTACAAGAGGGATGTGGAGCTGCTGGGGAGAGTCCAGCGCAGGGCTATGAGGATGATCAGGGGCCTAGAACATCTGCCCTATGAGGAAAGGGTGAGAGAGGTGGGCCTATTCAGCCTGGAGAAGACTGAGGGGGTATCTGATCAGTGTGTAAAACACCTCAAGGGAGGGAGTGAGGAGGAGGGGGCTGGCCCCTTTTCAGTGGTGGCCACTGATAGAGGAAGTGACCACAAACTGAAGTACCAAAAGTGCCAGAGGAACTTAATGGAAAATTTATTGACAATGAGGGTGACAGAGCACAGAACACAATGCCAAGAGAGGTTGTGGAATCTCCTTCTCTGGAGATCTTTAAAGCCCTCTTGGACACAATCCTGTGCCACCTGCCCTAGATGACCCTGCGCATGCAGAGGAATTGGACTAGATGACTGCTAAAGCTCCCTTCCAACCTTAAGGATTTTATGATTCCGTGTTTTTCTTCTGCAGTAAGAAAATACTTAAACTATCAGATCATCCTGTACAACTTAAAAATGAATAGATCAAAATTTCAGTTAATCATAGAGAGTTGTGTCATTTTAAAAACTAGATTCTCTATTGTTGAATTTTTGCAGGAAGATGTGTAGCAGTCCTGTAAACTATGGAAGTCTTCAGAAATTTGAGGATGAGGTTTTTTTTTTCTTTCTAGTGAAACAAGCAGGAAAAGCTATAGGGAGAGCTGTGTGTGCAACGTTTAAAATATTTGAGGATGTTCAAACTGTGTTATACACTCGCTAATACACACTCGCTAATTTTATTGAATTTAGGATGAATGAACAGTTCAGACAGATCTCATATGCAAGGAGAGGTGGTTTAGAGCAAGCATTATCCTACTAGCTTTATTATCTGTATAAAAAACAGATGGGATTTATGAAGATCCTTAATGATTGTGTGACTGCAGTAACTGCTCAAGATATGTTTTAAATGACTGAGCCATGTGCTCTAGGTGACCCTGCGTGTGCAGGGGGGTTGGAATAGATGACCTCTAAGGTCCCTTCCAACCTTACACATTCTATGATTCTATGATTCTATGAATGACTGAAGTCTTTGTAAATTGCGTATTAATGAAAAATTTACACATCTATTTTCAAAAAAGCAACACAGGCATTAAAGATGTCACTACTTTTGGGTAGGAACTGTGAAATTACGTTGAAAACAAGAGAAATTACAGTTTATCATGACCATGAATGCTGAGAGACTTTGGAGGAAAGTGCTCAGGGTGACACAATGCTGAGAAGTTTCCAAGTTTTCTTCTTCCAAGCTGACTCTGAAGCCAGGACCAAGTGAGTCAGAAGGACTGGATGAATTCTGTGTCTGCTGCTCTTATAGAAAGTGAGCACCATAGGAAGTCTAGAGCAGCTAACAAGGGACAATTTAGTCTAGAAATGCTTAATTATAATCTCTTTTGCAAACATGCAATTAAAATCATAATCTTAAGAGGGCTTGAGGGTTGTTTTTATAATCTTCATAATTTTGCCTCTCAGTTTCAGAAAGGATATAGCATGAAACTTAAATCTGTTTTGATTTATTTTTCCTGATAAAAGCCAGGTTTGGGTGCAAATCTTATGTAAAAGTCTGTGAAAGCATAAATAAATTCACTGAAACTAATGCTTTCCGTATGGCTTTTAGTTTCATATTCTAATTCTGAGAGTAAATCTGTTCTTCATGCATCTAGCATTCTGCTGCTCCTTGTTGTTTCACTGATACAGAATAAAAATAAAATTTCTTTTGGAACAACTTTTTCTTCAATTCCTGTTTTACTAATAACCTTTTTCAATGGTATGCTGAAGCATAGCTTTCTTTTTTGAATCTTTCAGACTATGCAGTATGTTTACTAGAGCTTTGATACATCAGAGTGACAAAGACATGCAAAGTGCTTTCTGAGAAGCATGTAATTACTCAGTAGAAATGTTTATGTATGCTTGTCAGAAAAGAAATATTCTTCTATGTTGATTAATTAGAAGTCACTTTAGTATCCTGTAACAAATCAGCAATGGCTTATGAATGTTGAAAAGGAAATGCCTATCTGAATAGCAACTCATGGTTGTATTAATATCTTCCCCCAGACGCAGTCACTTAATACATCAAAGATAAACTTTAAAATGAGTTTCATTTATTTCTAATACAGTTTAATTGTTGACTCCTAAGTATTAAGATAATTTTAAGAAATGCATGTAGTCAAATTACATGACTGAAGATGTAGTATTTACTTCCAATAGTAAAAAATTATTTTTGATTTAGTGTGCTTGTTTATCTGTTTGTGGATGATACAATGAAACCATGCATAACTCTCCATGTCATCTCCTGAAAGCTGATTCTTTCTCTTGCACAGGGTAACTTTTAGCAGGCTCCACTGAGGCAGAGTGGACCTTTATTTATACTCATAAATAAAGACTTCAACTCAGATCACAGGCTGAAGCACATTTATAGATGGTAGCTATGAGGCCATACTTTAAAGAAACAGATTGTGGGAGATACATGACCTGAAAGACAGACATAAAACGTGATTTTTGTGGGCTTTTTTTTTATTTTATTTTTTGTATATAAGTGTTGAAGCAGCTCTTCTCTGTACCTGCTGATGCAACAGTGGCCAATAGTCCTCTGCAGAGATTAGTAGCACAAGTTAGATGGGACAGGTACTTTTTTCTTTTAATAATCTCAGCATTCATTTTAAGAGGCATTTGAGGTGAGGAAAGCCCCCATTTTTTTCCTACAATAATCTTCCTTGAAATAAGAGTTTGTTTCCCTCTTCTTGGGGCAAGTTGGCTAAAATTCTGAAACGTGGATTTTATAGTTTACATAATGCACACATGTCTTCCTGTGAGCACAGGATAGAATAATATCTTTTATTTTGTTGTCTGATAAACAACCAACACTGAATACGCTAAAACAAAGTTAGAGTCCTCAGATTTTTTTTATGTCTTATGCAATCACTACACTAACTTCATGAGCAGGCAGCAATAATTTTAGGCTGACTTTTTCTGCACATTCCAAACAGGCAGAAATATATTCTTTAAAGAATAGAAAGTAATTCTGTTAGAAAAGAAAGATTACATAAAAAAAGAGAAATCAGATTATGCTAATGTATTTATGGTGATTTGGCTGGCTTGGCTACTGACCTCTATGACTGCTAAAAACAAATGGACTAGCCATATGTGAATTAGGGCTTGTAATATTACTGTTTGAGCCTTTCTGTCAGCCAGTTCTTGTCCAATTCTCTCTGCAACAGAAGGTATCTAGCACTTTCTCAGGTGGAGATGGTCCTGCACTCTTGTCATCCAGACTTGGTTGAACTAAAACCTTGACCTCATCACCAGGTACAAGTCTGTAGTTTATCCTAGGCTGTGTATCCATGTAAATATGGGTATCCCTATCATCCAAACTGATCGTAGAATCATAGAATCATTATGGTTGGAAGAGAACTTCAAGATCATTGAATCCAAACATAATTCTGATGATGTCAGGGGAGCCATCATTCCTAACACCATACTGTTTGTCCTCAAAGACAGCATTACTTTGGGAGTTAAACACAGTAGATTCTTCCTCTCTTGACAGGTTTAAAAATTTCTGAATATTGATGGAAACTTTGATTATATATTTTTTTGGGAAAAATGTATCCAGTTTTTCAGACTTCTAGAACTGTCTACATCTCTTTCACAATGATTATCTCTTTTTAAAAAATTACTATTAAATAGATGATATTATAGGAAATGCCCCTGTACCGTGCTTGTTTGTTTGTGTGTTTTTAAAGTTTTATTTTGAAGTTGCACTGACTGCTCTTAATGTGTTAGAGAAATACCTGGGAGTCTTGCTTTGGTAATTAAGTAGAGCACCTTGGAAATACTTTTTACTAGTCATGTAAAAGTCCAAGGCAATTGTCACAGTTAACTAGCACTGAAGTGATCAAGTCACATACAAAACATTCAAGGAGGAAAAAAAGATGTATATCATTGAATAAATGCAGTGTGGATACAAACTACTGATCACTTTTTAAATCTACCTATGCTTTAAAAGTAGAATATTTCCAAAGCTCAGTTATCATTTTATTATAACTTGTAGCCAACTCTAGCTGTTGCAGTTGATAAAGAATAAATTACCTTGTTTTTTCTTTCATGTACAAATTGTATATCATAAATAAACATAGAGAGGGAGGGAGAGTGGAACAAAAAAGGGACCAGTGAGGATTTTATCTGAGGCCAGGTCAACACTTGCCCTAGATAATAGTTGACAACTGAATTACTTATAATATGTTACTTACCAGCACTGGCTGGTTTTCATCATGATGGTAAAGGAAAACATTTCACACAATAAGCATTGATTCTCTTGTTATAACTTGAAAGCAGTACAACTGCTTTTCACTCCAGGAGAATATGACTGAAAAATCATTCATTTTAAGAATATGGCAACTCTGTGGTATTTTAATAATATGTATATAATAACATATGAACTCATTTTGTACTCCTTTTAATAGGAAATCTAAACCTGTGAATAAAACTTGCTTAGCATAACTCCATAGAATATCCTTGACTGGCTTTATTTTGGCTTCTACACTGTAACAGATGTTCATTATCAGTCAAGGAAAATACTGTAAATTTAGAAGATGATAGTTTAAGTGAGGAAGAGAAGAAATTGAAATAAAATTTATATATATATATATTTATATATGTGACCTGATCATCAGCTCTAAAAAGTGTGTTAGCAACCTGCTGTGATCTGGTTTCCTCTTGGGAAAACAGTGACGTAAATCCACTTAATCCTAATAGGAGCTGTTGAGATTATTGAGTGATTTGGCTAATGGGCAAATGAAAGGGGGCACAACAAGGTGAAAAAAACTTTCAAAGGGTGTTTCAGGTTTGAGGGAGATAAGATGGATTTTGTGGCTCTTTTATCACTTTCTCATGCCAGGATACCTTAGATGTGATTGCAGGAATTTGGCCCATGCGGTTCAGTCGCTGTATTCACACGGGAATTTTAGCTGACCTTGTCAACTCTGACAGTAGTGTCTTAGATAGTACAGAGACCCTTCAATAAAATCTCCCTAGGTTTTAAGAGCTCTATTAATAGATCTATGGCATCTAACCAAACTTCAGTAGTCTAGGTGTGAGGTTTTTCACTATGCTAAGATTTTGCTTGTATGTGTTAGGATTGTACAATGAAGCCTTGAATCTCATAAGATAACCAAGACATAATCCCCCATGCTTAAACAGTAGTTGGCTTTGCTTCTATTTCAGCAAGTTCTTCATTCAAATATTTTATCATTTTTTTTTTCCAATCTGTTCTACTCATTTTGGCAATTTAACTTCAAATTATAAATCAGCTGTATGCTTTTCAACAGCTTTGTGTGTCTATCTACTTGAAAATATATTGCTCTGCTTTGGATCATTCATACATTATCAGGAAATTTGCTTACTAATCATCATTTATGATCTTACTGAACCTTTTATTCTTCAGAAAGAGAAGAGCCTGACTTTTTAATTCAGTTCAATACTTAGTGTTGTATCTCTGACATAACAATTAATACAGAAGTTCAGAAACAAAAGAAGTCCAAACACTGAGTCCACATTTAGTCCAGACAGTATAAATATGTTCAGAAGATACAGATGGCCACTATCACTATAGTAAAAATTTTCATGAGCCAGCCTATTTCTCATCCATTTCTTATCTGTAGCTTGAGACTCTGTGTCATCTTAGCTCACCAGCAGAGCAAGAGGAAAGAAGCTGTAGATGTAAAAAATATTCTAAACACTTGATGTCTTTGAGGATTTTGTAGAAAGGAAAGAAATAGAGAACCATGATGAGAAGGAAAGAAGAACATTTAACAAAAGAAAACATAGAACTATATATATTTATATCAGTAATTATGTTTCCTCATTTATTTTGAAAGCATGTGCTTTCTCTTGGAAAGGAAACAGAATAAAAATGAATTCTGAAACTGAGAATTGTAATAGCATTAATAGAATTAATAGCAAACTATTTCTAAGGAAAAAAAGGATCTTGAAAGAATAGTCAGGTCAAATTTCGTAATACTGGGGAAAAATATTGACCAATTTCTGTTATCTTTTCTCTTGTTCATTTGAGATGAAAAAGCCTTACCTATCAATTATCTCTTTCCTAAAATTTCATCTTTTAACATGTCAGATAATTATCATGAATAATCTATTACTATATACTGTAGAAAATTATTTAAATTTCCAAAGTTCTTGTCCAGGAAATCTGAGAAACTCTCTGGATATGTCACTAAGAGAAAGACAAGCCAAAAACCGTGAGAGCAGAGGTTGTACAGCAATCAGTAGAACTAATGAAGGAACAGAAGAGCTTTGCTTCTTGAGAGAAGAGTCTTAGTAGTATCTGATTGTAAAATCAAGAATTTACAGTTTTAAGAGCAATTTTAAAACCGTAAACTCACACTATTCTGGCACTCGCATCCTGGTATGTATTTGATAACTTAAGTGATGTGGTCTTAGATTTACCCATCTAAGGACACTGGCCTTCATTCATACACCTTAAATCCTCTTTCTTATACAGCTATTTATCGGGCAACACTGTAGCAGAACGAAAGGATTCCTCACCCAAAACTTAGACTTTCCCTGTGCTTAGGAAAATGCTGTGCTGTTAACAGGGAAGAAGAAATATGCCTAAACAGACAATTCTGTTTTTCAGTTTGCAACATAACAATAACTTGGGAAACAATAAAATTTTTAGATACTGTGGAATAGCCAGAGTTTATGCATGTAATGACATAAATATCAGTTTTGTCTGTTTTTTTTTTGTTTTAATTTAGCATTTATACTAATGAATATTTTTGCTTTCAGTGAATACTTCACCACATTTTTTAATGTAAATAATATAAGAAGAAGATGAGAGAGGAAGAATTTTAAAAATGTCTTTTTTACATATTTTCTGGACAACTTACATGGGTTTTAAAACTTATTACTTATTAAAAAATAAAAAGCAGGTAAATTTAAATTATTAAAGCAAATTAGCAGCAGGTGGTCGACTTTTGAAAGTATGAGAGCTGGAGTAAGAACAAAAGGTTCCATTTGCTTTAAAGAGTTTAAACTTGGATTAGACATGTAGAAGAAGTATGTGGAAAGACAAAGGGGCTTTCTTTAATGAAATTAAGAACTCAAATTTTGATGTTACATGTGAAATGGGTCTCACTGAGTCAATCAATAAGTAAATAAACTTCTCCAGCAGTCATGATTTGACAAGTCTCTGCTAAATATGAAAGAACCCCTCCCCCAAAACTGATCTCTGTAAAATATCAATATTGCATATCAGTGTAATGAAGACAAAGAATTGGTCAGTATAGGCATTGCATACATAAATACTTTTAAAGTGTTTGGTAAAACCATATGCCTTCACAGCTCAAGTATATTCGTGATCTAAGCCTTAACCACACTCAAATTACTGCTGTCTGGTATGACTCCACTTTATCAAATGAGTTATTGCTTTCATATATTTTTCTACCAAGTAAAAGATTGTGCAAATAAACTCCCCTCCTCTTTCCTTTTTTATTTTTTAAGTAAGAAAACATTTGTTAACTGGTGAGTGCCACAGATGTTTTGACCTGTAAAATCACTTGATGTGTTTGAAAAATGGCACTTTCCACTGGCAGCCTCAATACAGACACACAAACAGTGTAAGAGCAAGGCCACACCATTCTTCTCAAATGTCAGGTTAAATCAGCAGAAAATATTCTGGACCCACATAATGAAAAATATGTGCTTTTTAAAAAAACGCAAATGTGATGAAATAGTGTTTCCCTCATTTTTCTTCATGTGCTTCTCACTGCTCCGAGCTGGAACTTTGAAACTGAGGAACACACAGAAAACTCACTGATAACATTTATCTGAAAGGAAATTATATCTCTAATCAACTTAAATTTTGCATATAAATTTTATTTCAGCATTGAGAAAAACTTCTTATTCGCCTATGAAATAGCAAATTGAAGAGGGTAGAGTATTTATTGTTGTATTCAGAAGTGTTTTGAAAATAGTCTCCCAGGATTTTGAGCTGCGAGTCTTCTTATCTGTAAAAGTGTGTAAAAGTATACAAGAATATAAAATGATTAAAGGACTGGAGCATCTCTTGTACGAGGAGAGACTGCATGACTTGGGCCTTTTCAGCTTAGAGAAGGCTGAGAGGGGATCTTATCAACATGTATGGGGGATTGTAAGGAAGAGGAAGTCAAGCTTTTTTTCAGTGGTGGCCAGTGATAGGACAAGGGGGAATGGGTGCAAGCTAAAGCACAGGAGGTTCCATCTGCAGGTGAGGGGGAACTTCTTTACAGTGAGGGTGCCAGAGCAGTGGAACAGGCTGCC
>JAUBOD010000972.1:1679123-1697565 GCA_032353885.1 Nothura maculosa | reverse complement strand
CCTGCTTGAGCGGGAAGGTTGGACTAGATGATCTCTAGAGGTCCCTTCCAACCTTGAAGATTCTGTGATTCTGTGATGAAGCATAATACTAAAGCAGGAAGGTATTATGGTACCATAATACTAAAATTAATACTGTGCAAATACTAAATACTAATACAAATACTAAAATAAATACTAAATTATGGTACCATAATACTAAAGCAGTAATGTATTACGCTACCATCATAGAACTTAGTATCTTTTGCTTTGATACCAGAATTCATCAACTTTGCTTTCCTCAGCAAATAATACATATAGAACACATACATTAAAAAGTCTACTTCATCAGTGTATTTGCTATATATGCACTTACAATACTATCTATGTGGAGAGAATGAGGCAGTACAAGATAGCTGTTAATGTATTACTGGAAGGTGGATAAAGTCATATGTAATAGAAGTCTTGAAGGGCTTCATGAAATACTGGTAAATTTTAAATTATGAACAAATGAAAAGGTTGCTGGCAATGACTGAGGTGAAAAATGGTAAATGATATAATGATAGATGAATGATAGGTGAATGGTAAATGATAGAAAATGGGCAAAGTTCTTGTATCAATCCTGAGAAGTGAATTGTGTCCTCCTGAGAGTAAGAAACCTATATGGTTCTCTGCTGTGAAAAGGGTGTGTGTCTGTGTATGCACAAGTTGTATCACCAGTTAACAATGATTCCATCTGTTCTGCTGTCAGGTATGCTCTGGAAGATTCATTTCATCTAAGTTTATCCTTTGACAAAGTGGTCTAATAAAAGATTACCTCCAACTACCAACTTTTCTTTGTCTATATTCTTAAACCACTACAGCCACAGTTACTCTGCTGGTACTCAAATGCAGTCATCAAGGCCTCCACTGTAGTCAACAGTTCAAGAGAGAAATATGGACAAACGGTAATTCATCCCATCAGAAAATAAGTATCTGCTAAGGGGAATGAGTCGGTCTATGGAGATGCTTTTCTGCTGCTTTTGCCTAACATCTGGAATGTTAACACTAGATGTGATATATCCTCACACAGGAGACTTGTATAGAAGCCCAAGCAAAAGTCAGCTCAAATTAACAGGAAGACCTAGTATTTAAAGCAGGACAGTGAGGCTGGAATTTCAGGTCATGTGCGACAGCTTTCTGAACAACCTCTGAAAAAATAATAGTCATTCACCTGCAAAATATGGACCTACCTGGCCTCCTTGTTTTTTTTTCTTATCAATCAAAATATAATTGTGTGTTTTCTGATCAGAATTACTTGGGCATAGTTCATCTGAAAGTAGGAAAAAGGACACTTGTATTCCAGATTGATTCTGCAACTTTCTATGCTTCATATATATTTGTTTTTTTTCACTTAGAAATCCTATTAAGTAGACATCACAGTACTGTTAATTATTACACCAAAAACCTATGCACTTTCACTTTGTTTCTATATTTCTATACCAAATTCTTCATTTTAGTGTTTATTATATGTATATATGTGTTTTTATACATATAAATTATGTATTTTATATATATAACATATAATAATAACATATTATTATATGTTTGCTATATGAAACAACTGTGTAATGGCACATATTTCTTTTGGCTTAGCTTGTTAGTCCAGAAAAGCTAAATTTAATGAAAACACATGGAGAATTGAGTATATTTTATGTGCATCACTGGAATTAAATCTCTGAGATGAAAGGCTCCATGTCAGGCTTCATAGTCAATGAGAATACTGACAGTAATCAATTTTTTCTTGGTCAGAAACCAATCAGTTAGGACTTGAAAAAAAATCAGTTAGGACACAAAAAGAATACAAAAGCATACAAATATGACATGTGAAAAAAGATGATGTCATTCTATGCATTCATTTTAATGATTGTTGTATGTCTGAGACTGTAAATCAGTAATATTCTTTTTGTGTGTGTTTTGCAATTTCTTTATAAAGAAGAGTTATTTTGAGGGCAATGGTAGAGATTAAATCTTTGAAAGTCTTACTGTGGGTTTCTAGAATACAGCAGGTATGTTTGGGGATTTTGACCTGCCATTGTATTCATTAAAAAATAAATTCATTGAAAATAAATTTGACAGCTTAATGAACCATGAAACACAGTTTAAAATTCTGAATGACTGGAAGAGGCTGGAGTAGTTAATATTTTACTGCACAGCATGTTATCCCTGTTCAATCTTGTTTAGCTTTCTTCAGCTGTTATAGTTCTGAGAAACTTAGTAAATTAGCCATTACTGATTAGAACAATAACTTGTCATTATTCATTATTTGTTCAGTTCTTATATGGAATTACTGACATGCACATTCTCATGATCTTTTTAGTGCTATTTACACTGACATTTTTTCAAAGTAAGAAAAAATGATGTCTCCAGATCTCCGTTAAGAAAAGTACATTTGCTGTAGATGGACATAACTTCTTTTATAAATTGGAAATTCATATGGAAAAGGGAAATTGAAGGACTGCAACTTTTTGCTCTGTCTTGTTGAGCAGTAGCAGTATAGGCCCAGCTACTGTGATTCCATGTAACACACTGGTGAAGATAAATTTGGTTAAACCTTTAGTGCATTTATCCATTGCATTTACCACAGCAGTGTGTAACTCTGTGCTCTTCTGCACAGTCTAGATGAGCTTGTATCATCCTCAGATTGAAGTCACATGCCAAAGGGTCCGTGTATACTGTGAACCTCCTTTTCCACTTCGCCTTCTTCATTTTCCCTTTCTCCTTCATCACACACTTTAAGGGCTTGGAGAATTTCCCTTTCACTTTTTACTATCTCATCTTCACTCTTCCCTCTTGCTTTATTTTCTTAACCCTTGTCTTAGGGATTCTCTTCTTATGCCAGGTCTCTTACCTCCTCCTTCCTGCCCCACATGTCACATGTTCTTGATACACATGGCCTTTTCGCTGTTGCCACTTCCACCTCCAAAACAACTATTACTGATCATCATTGTGGATGAAGAAAGTCAGTCAAGGTACTAGGTAGGAGATTTCATTTGATTTCTAGGAGGCCATTCATGTTCCATATGTTTTTTAAACAAGGAACTTAGGAGAAAAATCTCCAACATTAAAAGGGATGTGAATAATGGAATAAACTTGTCAGTCTCTCAGGAATGAGTATGTGAGAAATGCAAACTGAGATAGCATCAGGAGGGTATAAATTGCTTATAATGACTGTCTTAACAATACCACAGTTTCCTTCTCCAGTGTCAGGGATTATTAATACTGGCTGTTATAGAGAAACACAAGATATATCACACTGATACTGGTTTGCAGTATTTCTGCTCAGACTGTGAGCAGAATTTCTGGGCCAGGCTGTGTGCATAGGAAAAGCAATGTTGTGAATATCTCAAGTGAATGGTGACATATTCTTGCAGGATATGTCAGACTTCCTAGACTTGTTCTCAATGGTGGTTGTATGCACAGATTCTGAAGATTTTTCATATATATAGAAAAAAGCAGTTTCCTAACCATGCTCCAGTCGCTTAATCATTGTAGTTTTCTGCTGGACCCTCTCCAGAAGGTCCATGTTCCTCTTATTCTGAGGAGTCCAGAACTGCCTCCAATACTGCAGGTGTGGCCTCACCAGAGCTGAGTGACAGGCAGGATCCCCTCCTTCAATCTGCTGACAATACTCCTCCTGATGCAGGCCAGGATTCCAGCGGCCTTCTTAGCAAAGAAGGCACACTGCTGCCTCGTGGTTAACTTGTCAACCAGGATTCCCAGATCCCTCTCCACGGAGCTGCTTTTCAACAGGTCAACCCTTTATCCTGGTGTCTGGGGTTATTCCTCCTGAAGTGCAGGACACTGCACTTGTCTTTGTTGAACCTCATGAGATTGAACCTCTCTGTCCAACTCTACAGACTCTCAAGGCTAGTGTGAATGGCAGCACAGCCCTCCAGAATGTCAGTCATTCCATACATTTTTGTGTCCACAAACTTGTGTAGGATGCATTCTGTTCCCTCATCCAAGCCAGTAAAGACCCTAGGTGAACACCATGGGCCACAGGCATCCAACTAGACTCAGCCCCATTTATCATGACCCTCTGAGCTCTACCAACCAATCAGTTCTTAATTCACCTCACCGTCCACTTATCTAATCCACACTTCCTGAACTTTCCCATGAGGATGTTATGGGAGATGTTGTTGAAAGCCTTGCTGAAGTCAAGGTGGACACATCCATGACTGGCTCTCCCATTGTCGAGCCAGCCAGTCATGTCATCATAGAAGGCTATTTTGTTGGTCCAACATGAAGGACAGACTTGGCTGTTCTGGCCTCGGAAAAGGAAGAAATTGGAATAGAAAGCCTTACTGAGCCAACTTTGCCTCTTCTGCTGCTTCAGGAGGAAGCAGGGGCTTGGGCTAGAAGTCCAGCAGGGACTTCTGGAAAGGATGCCTTTAGCAGGACCTGTCAATCGATCTACCTTATGCACTTCAGCAGTGGGAGCAGCAACTGCAACCTGCCTGGCTTTTCATGGCATTGCACTGTAATAACCACTTGGAAATCAATCTTAAATTCTCCTGTTTTGTTTAAGTAACAGCCTTATTTAACACATTTTCTTTGTTCCATCATAAGCTAGATTTTGATTGTACTGTGTAGCATATTTCTATATTTATTACTAAATCTTTTGAAGTATTTCATACTGTATATGTCATGATTTTAGTGATTATTTTATTCTGCAGAACTGAGTTTCACAGATGGTCTAGAGAAAAAATATTTTATCAACTTATGATTTACTACTCCTTCATATTCCTGAGTGTTCTTCCTTAGTTTGCACTTTGCATATCGTATGAGTAAATGAGAATGTTGTAAAGTAAGAAGCACATCCACTGGAAGGAATTATGGCATTGGGAAAGGGACATACACTATCAAAAGTTGAAAATACTTTTTTTTTTCTCCTGTTTTTAACCCTGTCTTTGGTCTCAGGATACCTGAAGCATGCTACCCTAAAACAGTCAGAAATTTTCTGTGACTTTATAAAAGTGTTTAGCATTCTGTATTATTTGTGCTTTTTTTGGGATATAGTTGTGAACATCTCAGGGAGTCTGTGCTGGTTTAAACTGTATGCCCTGGGATCTACTAATAGTGGGTAGTTCTCTAGAGTATAATGCAGTGTATATCTAATAGGCAGTTTTTGCATTGCTCTACCCACCATACACTGGCATTTTTTGATTGCTTTCTGAAGGAATCACACAACACGCAAATGTTTAAATGTTGTTGCATTTAAAGATTACATTTAAATGCAATCTTTTAGATCGGGGACAGCCCATGGCTTCCAAGTTATACGTGGCTTGTGAGCTGCTCAGGCATGGCTCTCAGAGCAAGACTGCGTGACTAACAGCAGTGCAAAGCTGTGCTGGTATGAGAGGCTGTTGGCCAGTCCTTATTCCTGGCTGTGAAAGACAGTGAATCAGCAGGCACGGCAAAAGGTGACAGTGACAAATAGCCCTTGGTCTCTGCTGCATAGCTGGCAGAGCCAAGTCACTTTTCTCAGTTCAGTGATGAAATTAGGAGGGTTCCCACTAGAGAACCATTTTCACAGCACTGTATCTTCATATCTGTGTTTTTTCTTAAAGCCTATGGAGTGAGTTTTTTGACTTTCAGGCGCATAAAGATATGATCTGTGGCCCAGGGGCAAGAAGGTTGATTGCTCTTGCTTAAAGAAATATTTATTTACTGTAAAATAAAACCTTGAGCCACTCCTCCTGGGGCCCTAGTTTGTACGTTTTTCATTCTTTAAATCTTGCACAATGATAAAATTCAGAATTATCTGAATGAGCAAATGTTTCACCAACAATTCCAAAAGTAGGAGTTACTGAAACTGCATGAGAAAGCATTCTATCTAGATTAGTTCTCAGCTGTGCTAGGCATCACACAGCCTGATATTAGAATGAAAAGATGTTCATTATATCAAAGGATTATTAATTTTAGAGAGTGGGAACAACTTTTAACACTAAATTTGCTCCTACTTTGGTTTGAATTAGTAACACTGACCTATCTGCCCTTTTGGAAGCAGTTGCCGTATGAACTGAATCTCTTCAGCTTATCAGAGGGCAATATTTGAAAAAATATTGGGATAATTTTGAGACTGGGAAATTTAATTGCTTTCATTTTGTACCTTAATACAGACTTTTTCCAGTGCTGAATATATTTGGCTGTGATAGGGACTGTAGAATGAATGATAACTTTGTTTCTGTAATTTTGGAAAGAGTCAGATGTTGAAAGATCATTAAAATCTTTTCCTATCTTAGCTCCACTGATATGCAATATGAATTTTGCACAAGATATCTCATTTTGTTCTATTTTATCACCTCTGTATTGCTGAATATGTCCTGTTATATTTTGACCAACTGTCTTCAAGGTGAATGTTCTCAGAGTCAGCAGAGAAAAGATAAGTTTTAAGCTGTTGTCTGAGAATACTTGTCCTTGTTGTCACCTGTCATGGCTCAACTGCAGAGAATTTACCTCAACTTTTTTCTGTCACTATAAAGAGTCTTGGTTCTAAACCGTTCCGCATATAGATGCACTGTTAGACTTTGGCGGGAATTTCTGCAGAGATGGGCTAACGCCAAATCATTTTGAAATAATTGATTAATTGGTTATGGCCCCTGATGTGCCATTCTCACAGAGTTAATGGGAGTGACTGGGAGCATGGGCCCCAAAGTGTCAGGGGGCTAGTGTGCTGGTTTCTTTTATGTCATGAACAGAAAGATTTCTTCTGCTTTCTAAAAGACTTTCAAGCATGGAAACTGCATCTAATGACTCTAGTCTAGTGCATCTAGTATATCATGACTACATGGAGTCGTGATATACTCACAGCTGTTATCAAAGTTTACTAAGGAGAGAAGAAGGTGTAAAACGGTTGAAAAATTTTTGCTTGAGGGCAGTTAAGCTTACATCTGGCATCTGCATTCATATCATTTTGTTAATGCAAAAAGCACAAAGGGGCTGAGCCATACTTTTTTGTCTTTATCTGTAAAACCTTGTCCCTATACTAGAGATTTTCATGGACACAACTGCTATAATGGTCAGTTCAGTGAGCACTGCAAGCCAGTTTAGAAATGGGAGATCTGCTAGTGGAGATCTAGATACCACAAACTATCTGTGCAGTCCTGTTTTACAAAACATGAAGAATCTATGACATGCTCTGCTGAGTTCCTCTCTGTTGTGTCTAACTAACCCTTTAGTCATCCTCCCATATATTTGGAGAATAAAAATTTGTGCAGCTGGAACATGTAGTTTTGGCCATGTTTTTTGTCCAGCAAAGGCTGGAGGAACATAGAGTTCAAATGAATACATAACATTTTGTTAAACTTCTGGCAACTCCACACGAGTGTTTAGCAAATGACAAATTGTCAGTGAAACAAACATTGTGCTTCAAGAAACATATTTGCTCACTGCTTCTGAGAGCAGTGAGCTGCAGATGCATTTGGGGTTCTGGGGAGTGTTAAAAATACAAAGAAGTGAGGCTCCAGATATTGTTAGTGTTTAGGCTGTTGTGTGCAAAGGCAGCCCCATGATCTCTGCCGCTCTCTGCCCAGCTACTCCTGCCACTCGTCATTGTCCCTTGCACTCAGACTGCAGAGTTTGTGACAGCAGCCTGCAACTTGGGCCTCTGCAGCTATTGGAAAGGTTATCCTTGAATATCCAGGAAAATGAGCTTAAAAATGCTATCAGGGAGGTGATGATAAACCAGGAGTCTTTCAGGTGACATGTTGGTCATGCACTGCCCAGCTGAGGTCTTTGCAGTCTTCAGGAGAAAAATTAATTTGTTTACTGATTACTTACACCTTAAACTATATCAATATATTTAACAGGATAATTTTAAGTGCCCTTTATTGCAATTTAAAAATAAATATTTTTTCACTTTGTATTTCAAGTCTCTTTTTAAAATCATCTTAGACAAAATAAAGGGCTATTTTGAGCTTCCTGTGCCACTTTTTCTTTTTTTTTTCCTCCAGTTTGGATACTATTTTCTGTTTTTCCATCTTGGTTTGCATTGAGAGCACTAATGTTGATTCCAGGGTAGTAATTCACTTTATCAGTGAAATGATGCTGCCTGACTGTAGACCAGGACTCAATGTTTTACAGATGAGCATTTCCTGAAATCATTTCTTTTTCTGTAATTTCACAATAATAAAGCAGGAGAGTTAAAGTATTAAAATGGGAAGCATAATCTGCATGTCATTGGAATGGTAAAAATCTAATCAGTGATACTGAAGTCTTTGAATTTTAAACAGTATTGTTATCTGATTATTTATAGCAATACTCAACAGTTAAATTCTATACTTAAACATAGTATCTTATTTCACTAGCATATTATCTACCAGTCATATATTTTATGATGATGTGAGCATGTATCTTACTAGCAAATGTTCTCGCCAACAACAACATCATTTTTTCATAAGTAGGCGGAAAAATATTTTAAAAATAGCTTTAGATAAATCCAATGAGCAGTAAAAGTTTGATTGCTAATACAGAAGAAATAGACAATAGAGAAAATGGCTTTTCGGAGTATGTCCTTTGCAAATACCAAAGCATAAACTCCCCATAACTTATGCGCAATACTGAATGGTGATCTTAAAAATAAAAGAGAGCAAAACAAGAAAGAAGTATGGAATTAAATTCTGAAATTTTGTAAGGCAGTATTTCTGTGACGATAAAGGAAACTATGTTAATGTGTTACATGCGGTTTACAGTGAGAGGCAGAAGTTAAATCCAAATCTTACTACACATTCTAACTGTTGGAACAACATCAATTTTTTTTTCTTTTTAAAGACTAACCTAAAATGATTGATATTTGGTCTTTACTTCTAAGTCTATTGTTGCCTAACGTAGGCGTGGCGACCTGGTTCAGGAACAGCACAGCGACCAACCCCAGGTCGCTTGGTCCATCAGCTCACAGACACCAATGTGGTGGACGGCAAATGGCATTTATTGATGAATCACACAGCCTTATATAGCTTGGGTTTCACAACGTCATTTCCGCCTGCTTACATCACAAACCGAACGCTATTGACTATCAGGAGAGGGGTCCTACCTTTCCATATTGCGTTTCCAGTGCAACATCTTCCGGCCACCAAACCTAACTAACACAGTCTGTAATTAATTATGAAAAATTTACAGCATGTTTAACCATTGACTACATGCCTTTCAGCTCAATTAGCTGCATAGCTTTGCTTTTTGGGGATAGTACATAACTGAGTCCATGTCATCTGTCTAATTGGCCCACTTCAGCAATACAAAAAGTCCATCACAATAGAAAAAAAGTCTTGTTCTATTTTAAGAGCTGAGAAGATGGATTGCTTCAAGTTGAAGTCCTTGGAACTCATAGCTGAGGAATTATGATCTAATTTTGTAATTAATATAAGCAGAGGACACTAATAGAGATTATTCTTATTCCTACTAATTTGTAATGCTGTTGAAATATTGCTTATGCAAATGGAGATAAAAAAAGTTTTATCTAAATTCTGCCTGAGAATAATTTTAGAGAATTCATCTATAGAATTCGTTAGTCATTCATTTTATTATTGTTTGTTTTACAAAAATTAATTGCTTTGACAGGCCCTATAAAGAGAAATGAAGAACAAATAAAAGCAATATATTTATTAATATTTATATAAATATACATATTATAATAGTTATATTAAATATATTAATAATAGTTGTATTAATTTATATATATGTTAATATATAAATTATATATATTCGTTTGCAAAACTAACAGCACATAACCATTACATAAAATATAGTTTAAAAACTTTTATCTCTAATTTTTTTTTGAAATAGACTAAAAGTTAAAGGTGAAGCAATTTGAAAATTAATATTTCCACTGACATATACTTACAACATATAATTTAAACTTACAAGGTTTATTTGTTTGGGCTTTGTCATGTGCTAACTATAGCAAAGGTTTCTTAGTTTGGGATCAACATTCCTTTAATACAGCCTTATACCTTTCATCAGATTGCATTGCAGTATGAGCAAGTTCATGTATATTAGCCTTGGCACAATGCACTGTTATTTATGACAACAATATGAGAAAGAAGTTGGTTTTCATCCTTATTTCAGGTTTTGTGGCACAGTCTACTGTGGATACAAGCAAATGACTGTGTCTTATATTCCAAATTCATGCTTAAAACAGTTAATTTACTGCTCTTCCCTCTCTTATTTAATCCTAACTGAACTGTCTCTCTGTAACAGCTGGCAACATTAGGAAATCTGATTTGGGGCTTCTTCATTTTCTAAAAGTATAGATAATAAATAGCTAACAGTGCTGTAGGAGCTTTGATGCTATGATTTTTCTATGAAGTGTTTAATATTGTGTTGCTAATTGATACACTCTGTTGGCCATTTTTGTTTTTAAGCAGTGTTGAGTGTTTGTCAGTGCTCATCAATAGTTTATTGCTGAAGTGTTATATTTAGTTGTGAAGAATTTCACCTTTCAATTCCCTTAATGAATGCAACAAAGAGTATGTTGATCCTTATTTTCTACATTGCTGCCAAAAGGTAATTGCCTGTGCTTTGTCAGTGTGTTGGTAGCATTCTAGAGCAAGAAAGAGAATTTTATACTCAATGTACATGTTTACTGAGTAGGCAAATTAACTGCAAGGACATTCTGGTACTGAGAGTTCTTGTGCTAACCTCTGAAGAAGGGAGACTGTGAATTGACATAAACAATACCTTGAAATAGCACATAAAATCCTCAATATATTTCTTCCCAATTGTTGTGGACTCATAGTAGTCTGCAGGTTACTGGAAAGAAGATCATACATTATTGCTGAAGTTTGAACAGAGTAAATGTGACACTTTATTTGTGAGGTATGAATTTCACAATACAACTCTAAAAATGCTTGAATGGCATTTCTCTGTAAACATGTCCTCTAATACAAACACATACCAAATTTCAGCATCTTTGCTATTTCAGAATCATGATTGTTTGAAGTTAGAGACTATCTTTTAGTTTCCTACAGAATAAAGTGAAATTAAATTTTACAAGTAATAAGATTCAGTAGATTTTCCATGAACTGTTGGTGTTGCATGTGCTTTTTCATTCCTTTTCAGTTATTGTCACCAGATTTTTTTTGCAATGCATCATATTCTCAAGTCTCGGTGATTAAAATGGGTAATTAAATTAAGTCTAGACAAAAAAATGAATAGCGTGATTTGTGCAGTCCATCAGTTACATATGAAAATGCAATTATTTATACATTCAAAATAAAAAAAAAATCTACTCCAAAGTGGATCATGTGAAACATCCATGTTGGTTTCAGCACCTCTTAAGCATTAAGCATTCTACAACTGTGTGTTAATATTATACCTAAAAAAAAAAACAAAAACAAGAAGTAATATATCATCATAATTAGATCCACTGATTTATCTATATATGGCATCAAAAAAACACTTAAAATATTTTGATCTGCTGAAGAAATACATCTGAAATCTTTTGTAACCACATTTTATTATACATTGTTTCCAATGTGTCATTATTAACCAGCTCAAGTTGTGGAGAGTGATTTTGTTTAAAAATTGACTGAAAAAAGCAGACTCTGCACACTATCATCAATTATTTATATAAAAATCACAGTCTGTTAATGACTCCAGAAATCAGTAATATTATGGAATAAATTAGAAGCCAATGAGTTCATGAGTCACTTGTCAGGTAGGCCATGATAGCTGACTGTACAGTAGTTGACTATACATTTGTTCCTATATATTTGTTGACTAAATGCCTATCCTATGGGAAAGAATTTGATACATTTTATTTGAAATCAAAGGAAGGAAGGAAGGTTTTTGCATGTAGAACTGCATGATTTTCACATCAGTGCAGCTCTTGATTCTTGAGTAGATACTAACATGAGCTACAAAATCATGTTGTCCAAAAAAATACTTAAGGACTGCATTTGTTTAAAAATTGGCCTCATGCTCAGGAATATTTATGCTGAAATAAAACATAGAAAATGACACGGCTCCTGTCTCAATGTACTCCATAACATCAAAAACAAGACTAAGTAAAATAAAACCAGTGATTGTTTCTGGCCCAAACCTTTACTCAGGGTTGTTCTTATAGTTATAAAACATATGTTAAACTTCTCCTATAGGTAGTGCCACTTATAAAAAAAAAATTTTAAACTGTTTTATATGTGTGTGCATATATTCAAAATACATTTTTATATATATGTATATCTACAAAAATAGAACTGTGTATGTGCATGTATATCATAGAATTATAGACTCATAGAATGCTTAAGGTTGGAAGGTACCTCAGAAGTCATCTAGTCCAACCCCCCTGCACACGCAGGGTCACCTACAGCACATGGCACAGGGCTGCATCCAAGTGGGTTTTAAAGATCTCCAGAGAAGGAAACTCCTCAAACTCCCTAGGCAGCTTATTCCATTGTTCTGTCACTCTCACTGTCAAGGAATCTTTCCTTAAGTTCCTGTGGAACTTCCAATGCTTCAGTTTCTAGCCATTTCCTCTATTTATCGCTGGCCACCACTGAAAAGAGGCTGCTTCAACCTCCTCCCACCTTCCCTTGATGTATTTATACACATTGATCAGGTCCCCCCTCAGCCTTCTTTTCTTCAGGCTGAACAGACCCAGCTCTCTCAGCCTTTCCTCATAGGGCACAGATATAAAACTATGTGCGCACACCCACACACACACACGCACGCACATATACACTGCTTGCTTCAGGAATTTTGGCATTACAAAGGTACTAAATTACTAATACATCTGTTGAATCAGCTATTTATTTTTCCTGCTTTAGACTCTTCCCACTTTACCGTTGACATTAATTACCATTGACAATGCACTCCCTGGGATTTCCCAAGCTACTGCTGAAAATGCAGCTGTGGAATCACCATGCAGCTAGGGGAGAAAAAATAGTTTTGAAAAATTATCATCACAGAATCACAGAAAGATTGCAGTTGGAAGGAACCCCTAGAGATTATCTAGTCTGACTCCCGTGCTCCAGCAGGAACACCTAGAGCACATGGACAGGGTGACATCCAGGTGAGTTTGGAAGATCTCTAGAGAAGAAGACTCCACAACCTCACTGGGCAACCTGTTCCAGGGCTCAGTCACCTTCACAATGAAGAAGTTCTTCCTCACATGGAGATGGCCTGTGTTTCAACTTATACCCACTGCCCCTTGTCCTATCACTGGCCACCACTGAGGAGAGTTTGGCTCCCTCCTCCCCACATTCTCCCTTGAGGTTCTTGTACATGCTGGCAAGATCCCCTCTTAACCTTCTCTTCTCCAGGCTAGACAGTCCCAAGTCACTCAGCCTTTCCTCGTACAATAGATGCTCCAGTGAAATCATATTAGGTTAAAGATAGAAGCATCTAAAAAAAGAAAAACTCACTGTATTTTGTATTGCAAAATATCTAAGTGAAATTTGGGAAATACAGAACTATTTCCCTCATACCCTAAAACCTCCATTATTTATCTATCTCTTCGGTAGATAGGAAGTGACATTAGGGATTTACAATTAAAGTTAATCATGCACCCTTTTGTTTTGCAGTGACTTTGCTCTGGTCCAGTTTGGTCTTGGGATACTGATTATGTGTCATTTTGAAATGTAAAATGTCAGATTAGGAGATAGATTATAGTTCATTTTGATCAATCCAGTGGTTTTGCTCAAACATATCTTGTGCCTAGAAGTCTATTGAAACTGAGTCATTTTTCTCCACCAACTTTATGCTTGTTTTCTGTTTTTAATCAGTCCTGCAACTTAAGAATTAGAACAACTACTTTAGATCACATAAGGGGAATATTTGTTTTTTTGCAAGAACAAAATGAGAGACCACTTCTCTGAAATCAGACTTCAGGAAAATATATATTCCTGAAATTTCCTTCCCATGCTGAAGACATTTGTAACAGTTGGATGAGATACTTATAAACATCTGATCTTCCAGGAATGTCATGAGACAACAAATCCATTTGTGAGGCATTTAGAAATTTCACAATTCTTTTCTATTGTAAAATGGAAAGGAAAAAAGAGCTTTCAAAGTTTCATTGTAAGGAGAGAAATGCAGGGCATTGATAGTGGACAGAGATTTTTCAAAACGAATGCAGTTTATAGCGCTCTGAGAACTGCATCTCTCTCCTTCAATTGTCCATAGATAGACATGATCAAATTCATGAGCCTTTTTGAAATCTTTATCTTTCTCATAACTATAGGTTTATAACTTAAATATAAGATATAATTTATCTATAGGTTATATATGTTTGAAAAGCATTGCCTAGTTGTGAGGATGTGGGTAGAAAGGGCATGCTTCGTGAAAAAGCATTAAAAAAAACCTCATGTTTTGCAGATCTTTTTGGTTTGATGAAATGTCAATTTCGCTGGAAAAGACCAAGAATACTTCAAAAATTTCCAGACCCTTATTCCTATCTTCTGATTCTTTGAGTTGTTTACTTTTCCTCGCATAACTGTCTTGCTTTTTACGTCAGAGAGAAAGAGAGAGAGAGAGAGAGAGAGAGAGAGAGAGGAAATTATAAAAAAGAAAAAATCAAGAACACTCATTCTTATATATACTGTTTATTATATCTTATGCAATTAGTGGTGGCAAATGTAACTGGAATCCTTTTTTTTGTATTGTTTTGACTTTTGGGGCAGGGGAAAGGGAAGGTTAAAATAATTTCATTAAGTGTTGAACTGTATGGGGCACTGAGGAAAGTTTTCTAACCTACAGAAGCTGAAAATATCAAGAAAAGGGAAGTATAAATCTAATCTAATCTTTTGTTCCATCCTCCAGTAACCTAAAAAAATGAACTGACTTCAACATATTAAACACTTAAAATCTGAGACAGGTCCAGTTACTTACTAAGAAGTACAAATGCAAATTTCAGAATAACCAAAGTTTTCTCAGTTTTAAAATGTCCTAAGAACATTTATGAAGGGTAGTATAATATGAAATAAAGTATCTCTGGAAAAAGATGAATTATGCAAAATATTTCTTTTAATGAATGATAAATTCAGATCTTTCTTTTAGACTTTTTAAATGTAATACTGTTGCTATTTTTTCCTTTGTGCATACTTTCTGGAGAGCAACATCCTGCAAGCCATAACAGAAATTCAAGAAATTAATTAAAACAAAACATTAGGTGAAATATATCACATAATTCACCATTATAAAATGTGCAAGAGATGTTGACTTCATATGAGAAGACATAAAACATATGTGGATGTTATTTCAAATTTTTCATGGCTGTTTAATACTATTTGCAAATTCCAATGAGTAAATTATGAGCTGAAAAATGAGCAGCCCATGCACTGATGAGAAAAGTTAACATAAACTGGTAAATAAATATAAAAAAGCATGAAGCTTTTATGTAACTGATGGGAAAATAACTTGTTTATATTTCTTGTCACTCTATCCCCAACATGTCCTCACATGTTCACTTCCATCTTAAAAAAAGTGCCAATAGGGTTATAAAATCTTAACTGAATTGTTTTTTCCCCTCTAGAACAAAAAATTGTATTATGTCAAGCAATGATAACCAAAGTTATGCTGTGAAACACTGTTTAAAGCTACAAAAACAAATAAAGAGCAAAAAAGAAAAACTAAAAAGCAAAAAAAACCTTTAAATGATTTATTTCTTGAAAGAGTAGCAGCAAGAAATCGTTTTAATGCAAGAACAGATGAAATTAAGTAAATGTTAATTACTTTCAAAAATGTAGTTCACAAGCAGTTATGGGTGCTGAGTAGTATATTAAAAATACAATTATTAAATGCTTCTCTCAAGGTCATATCCATCTATACACTTTACACAGAATCACAGAATCACAATAATGTTGAAAGGGATCTTTGGCGATCATCTGGTCCAACTTCTCTGCACAAGCAGGGCCACCTAGAGCATGTTGCACAAGGTTATGTTCTTATTTCCAGAGAAGGAGACTCTACAACTTCTCTGAACAACCTGCTCCAGTGCTCTGTCACCCTCACAGTCCAGAAGATTTTTCTCAAGTTCAGGCAGAACTTCCTGTGCTTCAGTTTGTGGCTGTTGCCTCTTGCCCTTTCACTGACCATCACTGAAAATAGTCTGCCCCATCCTCTTGGCATCTTCCCCTAAAAAATTTATACACACTAAGATCTCCTCTCAGATGTCTCTTTCTTGGACTGAACAAGCACTGCTCTTTCAGCCCTTTCCCATAGGACAGATGGTTCAGTCATTTGGTCATCTTCATCTATGCTGGGCTGAGTCCAGTAGCTCCATCTCCCTATTGCACTTGCCCAGCACTGGACACAACATTCCAGATGTGGCCTCACCAGAGCTGAGTAGAGGGGGAGGATCACCTCCCTGGACGTGCTGGTTAACTCTGTTACTCGTGCACCCCAGATACCATTTACCTTCTTTGCCAGAAGAGCACATTGCTAGCTCATTTAACTTGTCCATGAGGAAACATTCACAGGTAAGTAACTAAACAACAACACATTCTATGTAGTCATCCAGTAAACATCAGTGGAGTCACTCTATAATTAAATGAGAAAAGAACATCAACTTCAAGCAAACAACAACAGATTTCAAGAAGGATTTTCACTGCTGAAAAATAGTATAAGGGAAAGCGTCATTTTGGTGTCCTTGAATCAGGCCTTGTGGCCTGGATCATTAAAAGCAGGTGTTACAGCTTTTGTAACTTAAATTCTAACTTTTCTAACTAATTTGTACCATTAGTTTGGGATGACTCAAATGCACTGTCACCCCATGCATGCAGCCTCTGGTCAGCATGGTGTTTTAGTAACAACACACATTATGTATAGCCATCCTTTCAGGAGCTAGCACAGGAACCAGGAGGCTTGCTTTCACAGGTCTCTGTGAAACTGGGCATCCCTTTTTAGGTAATTTTGGTGGTCAAGAGATAAATAGGGGCACTTTTCCTGTAGACTTGTCATCAGCCTGAGAAGAGAACTGTAACTCTTTCCCAAGATTAGAGGGCAAATCTGAATGAATAGCTTAAACCAACTGCCTAACTCCGAAAAGGCTATCACAAGTTCTTAGCAGTCCTTGGGGAATACCTCCATTTTATCTGATTGCTAAAATGATTGACATGATGACATGAACTGATCAATGTAAAAAGAACTGCAAAGTGAATGATGTCACTGAGCTTGCTTGCTGAGCAACTCCTCTAAAACATAAAGGTCATTGTGCACTTAAATTGGCTTGGAAACAGTGTCAAAAACAAAGAGGAAAATTAATCCATGAAGAAACAAGACATTTTTGTTCTCAAAGAATGCAAAGCCATTACAGTACCGAGTAAAATAGCTGCAGTAATATGAATATCTATCATTTGGAGTCCAAGAGAGTGCCTTTCCTGCTGAAACTTGCAGCCCATGTCTTAAGATGATAGGACTTTCATTTGTGCAAGCAAGATAGAGCCCTCAAGGAATTGTCAAGATGCCAACAAGTCACTTATCCGGGTCAGATTTTGCTGACTATGGTAAATAGATGAGTTTGGGAAGAAGGGTAGGATCATACATGTTTGTGTGCATCAGAATTATGAGTTCAGTGAAATGGTAAGCCAGGAAGCTATTAATTTCTATAACTCACAACATCTGAGCGTAGTATATTATATTTTTATTCCCCTCAGACTGAAGATTTCTTTGGTGCTTTTCCAACTGTGACAGTAAAGTACATCGAACTGCTTTCAAAATGCAAATCCTAGCAAAAGTGCTATCCTGCACATTCTAATGTTATCTTGCTTGATATATGAAAAAAACAGAGAATAAGGTAGCTTTTCCAGGTTGTATATTATATACACATTTACTAAATGCTTGGTTGCTTCATTAAATATATCAATATATTTCACAGAATTACAGAATGTTTAAGGTTGCAAGAGACCTCTAGAGATCATCTAATCCAACCTTCCTGCTCAAGCAGGCATACCTAGGGCATATGACATAGGACTGCATCCAAGTGGGTTTTGAAGACCTCCAGAGAAGGGGACTCCACAGCCTCCCTGGGCAGCCTGTTCCAGGGCTCTGTCACCCTCACAGGAAAGAAGTTCCTCTTCATGTGGAGGTGGAACTTCCTGTGTTTCAACTTATACCCATTTTCCCTTGTCCTGTCACTAGCCACCACTGAGAAGAACTTGGCCCCTTCCTGCCTATATTCTCCCTTGATGAACTTACACATGTTAATCAGATCCCCTCTCAGACTTCTGTTCTCCAAGCTAAGCAGGCCCAACTTACTCAGTCTCTCCTCATACAAGTGATGTTCCAGTCCCTTAATCATCTTTGTAGCTCTCCGCTGGACCTCTCTAGAAGCTCCATGTCCCTCATACTGGGGAGCTCAGAACTGCACCCAATACTCCAGGTGCGGGCTCACCAGAGCTGAGCAGAGAGGCAGGATCACAGAATCACAGAATCACAGAATCACAGAATCTACAAGGTTGGAAGGGACCTCTAGAGATCATCTAGTCCA
>JAUBOD010000972.1:1660940-1679023 GCA_032353885.1 Nothura maculosa | reverse complement strand
TCCACAACCTCCCTGGGCAGCCTGTTCCACTGCTCTGTCACCCTCACAGTAAAGAAGTTCCCCCTCACCTGCAGGATCCCCTCACTTCACCTGCTGGCAACACTCCTCCTGATGCAGGCCAGGAACCCATTGGCCTTCTTGGCCATGACGGCACTGCTGACTCATGGATAACTTGGTGTCAACCAGGACTCCCTCTCTGCAGAGCTGCTCTCCAGTAGGTCAGCCCCTAATCTGTCCTGTTCCATGGTGTTATTCCACCCTAGATGCAAGACCCTGCACTTGTCCTTGTTTACCCTCATTAGGTTCCTCTCTGCCCAACTCTCCAGCCTGTCCATGTCCCTCTGGATGGCAGCGCAGCCCTCCGGAGTGTCAGCCACTCCACCCAGCTTGGTATCATTTATTGATGTCAGTGAGGGCCTAAAGTAAGTGGATTTGAGATTAAGTCTTATAACCAACCAGATAAAAAAATCTTAAATCCAAATAACATATTGTCTTTTCTGAGTCATAGGAGAAAGAAAGAATAGGCAACCTAAGCGATGTAAAATAGCTATCTTTAAAAGTGACTGTCAGGCTAAATTGTCTAGCAGATCAGGAGACAAACATTTCTAGATACTTTTGCTTTTTAAAATTCCTTTTTACGAATAATGCTTGTTAAGTTTATAAAAGTATGATAGCATGCCAAGCCTTGTCTTGCACTGAATCAAACTTCTAAATATAAGCAAGAAATGTGAAAGAAATAAAAGAGTAGTCATTTTCACATTTTTCCATTATTATCCTAGTATATTGATAGAAACAGGGTAAACCAGCGATGATTGTATCTTAGTGTCAATAGTGCTAGACAACATTGTATTTATAATTCTATAGCACCTAACTGTGGCTCTAAATAAAACCAGCATAACCTAAATGCAAAATCTAGTGTAATTTATAATTTGGGTAGCCATTGTCTCTGAATAAGACAATACTTTGCTAAAAATGCGAAATTCTGGTAGTCATCTCAGATATTAGCAAAGGTGTTTTGGAGGAAATAGTTTTTACATGTTAAATCAAAATCTCACACTTCTAATGTCATGCGTTCTTTTGTTTCTGGGACTATGCTCTGGAAGATCTTTTCATGTGGAAAACAGCATTCACTGTCAATCATAAGTCAGAATTTACAAACTATGGAAGAGGGACCCAATAAATTGCATTACTTTTATTGCAAAGAAATAATATATATGGATCTAAATTCCTAGGTTGGGTATTTCCTAATTATGTATGATTATTTTTGTTCTTACACTGCTTTATAGCTGAGATGTTAAATGAAATGGGAAGGTATAAAGCTTTTGCAGCTATTAAAGAAAAAAATTATTTTGCAATAAAGACAAATTATTTTGCAATAAAGACAAGTGTTCTTAAAAGTTCTAAGTAAACATTTTTGAGTCATGCAATCGTTAAATCATAATTAGAAATTTGTTAAAATTGATTCCTTTATTCTTTAGATTTGGTAAATATATCACTTTAAAAGCTTTCTGAATGGCAAACCGATAAACTGGGAGTTGGAGTTGAAATGATTGTTACAACATAATTTTTTAAGTGGTCTGAGACATCAAAATCTCTTTTTAAAAGCAAGCTTTTATATAAGGAAAAAGTGAAAAGGCAAATTATGAGGAAAATGTCCAAAATGAACTGATTAGGATTGACATAGATCAATAGAAACACATAAATATAATATCATTTCTACCTTCTGGACTCACAAGTGATATATACTTTATTGCTTATTTTCTTAACTTTAAAGGTTTAGTGTGCACATATTGATGTTAAAAGTTAAATTGGAGAAGAAATTTATGAACCACTATAAGCATATTCATAATTTCTCTAAACACGGCCATTTTATCCTCCTAAGTTTCTTCACTACTATGCCAATGCACAAAAAAAATGTGTAATCAGTGCTGAGCTATTTATTTTGAAAGATTGAATTGGGACTGGGTAGGAATTAAAAATAGCAATGCTTGTTGGCTAAATGAATAATATCTGTCATGTAGACTCATAGCATGAATAAGATGATAATCTCTGAAATAATTATCTGCAATTACTCCATTACCTGCGGGAACCAGAAAGATAAAAGCCTATGAAAGCATAAATTGTGTGTTATAGATAGTTTTAGACCTTCCTCTGTTGATTTACACTACACACAGGAAGAACTTGTTTCTGCTTGAGCTTTTGTTATAGCTTAGGGATACATACTTTTGGAAAGGGAGCTGGTCCTGCCTGGCTTCTCTGGGTGGATATCCTGTAGAATATCAGATTACCACTCTGAACAGGGCAATCTTACACCTGGCTGTCAGCTAGACTTGTCAGAGTTGAGAGAGCCAGTTTGTACAATGTGCCCCTTGAGAGAATGCAAACTTCAGACATTCAGTCACCTTAAAGTCTGCATAGAGGAAGTGGAGAGTGAAGGGCTCTCCTGGCACGTGGTCCAGGCAAGGCTGTGACAGAGGTGCTCTCTATAAGCACCTATACAAGGTCTGAAGTGACTGGACTCCCATGCTAACAACTACTATATGAAGCTAAAGTTGATGCCAGGAACAGCTTCCTTATTCTTCACTCCTCTGGATTCCTGCCCTGAGCTTTTAACATCATACCCTAAACATATGTCTTCCTAGTTTCTGAAGACACGCTGGAGGGGCAAAACTTAGAAGCAATTCCTCTTTTTGCATTTGATTTATAATACTTGAGATCAGATCATATGAAAAATAATTAAGAGAACTAGACAAAGTTCTCTCTCCTTGGGTCAGAGATGTTTTCAGCACTTTTACCCAGTGTGAGTGCAGCAAACAAAATGTCTTCTTGTTCTGAACTGAAGTATCAGAACTATTTGGAACTGAAGCATTGGAAGTTCCACAGGAACTTAAGGAAGCATTTCTTGACTGTGAGGGTGACAGCACTGGAACAGGCTGCCCAGAGAGGTTGTGGAGTCTCTTCTTTGGAGGTCTTTAAAACCCGCCTGGATGCAGCCCTGTGCCATGTGCTCTAGGTGACCCTGCGTGTGCAGGGGGGTTGGACTAGATGACCTCTAAGGTCCCTTCCAACCTTAAGCATTCTATGATTCTATGATTCTTCAGTAAACTACTCTGGCTGCTTATCTATGAATGTTCTATTAGAAACTGTTTTTTTCCTTTATGTTTCTAAAAATGCAGAGTTCTACAAAATATATGCCAAGTCTTAGTGGATGAAAACTTACTTGTTACATTTGATTACGTATATTGTGAAAATGTGCACTCCCACAATCACTTTCGTTAATTAAGTATCCTATGTCTGACTTGGGTCGGTACTGGAGGATGAAAGGCAGATAAGCATACCAAACCAAGCTGATAGTTCTTCATATGATAATCATAGACTATAACCTTTTTAGACAGGTTAGGCTGCATTTTTGGTTAATGACAGAACTATCAGATTTGGCTAGCTGACATTAGAATTATTAGAAATGTAAAGAGAATGAAAATGCAATACATTAAATGGACAAGGATAAGAAGGATAGTTCTTAAGAAATGACAGCACTTCACCAGATGTTTCCATGCAAAACCAGATGGAAGTTATTGCACTCACTATTTTTTTTTTTTTTACCAGTTGGACGAAGTATCTTATTTGGAAGAAGTATGACTGTAATCATAAAAAGACATGAGATAGAACTTTAAATTAATTAATTTTCAATATAGTGTGGTTATGGCAAGCATGACCACCAGCTGCCCAGGACTCTACAGAATAGGCTTTGGAAATGGCACACAGCTGCTAATACATGAAAGGGTTAGTCTAAAATAAACTGTGTTTGCCTTCCTCTCTTCCAGTCACACTTCAGCAACTCTGAGGAGAGATTTGCCTGTGTTTTGTAAAATACATGCATCACCAAATGCAGGGCTTTATTGAAGTGAGTTGACAGTATGATTGAACTATATGTGAGTGAACTTGTGTCATGAGTGAACTATATCTATCTCCTGTGAATTATTTGTCTGACTTCCACATGTGCAATTAAAAGGAAAGAGACAGAGGTGTGTTTTGAATATTCTGAGTTATTCGAACATTGAAGTGTGTATGTAAGAGAAGGCTCCTCCTGTGAGTGGTAGGAACTTGTAGCAATGTGTGAGAGTAGTCAAATAACCCTCATTTCCTGGGCACTCTTTTCAACTCAAATATGTAGAGATTTTTGCCTGAGAAATTTGATTCTTCATATGCAGATGCCATCTTGAATTCTGCACTCATATCATGTTGAAGTGGAGGGATTCATGCTCTGTAACTTTAGATACCTATACTGCAAATGTTCACCTTGGGCTGTCCTTCGTGACAACCTAAAAATAATAAACCCTTCTGGGATTTTAAATATAGAAAAATTTTGAAATCAGTCACATGAATCCTCCCTAAGAGGTCAAATTTAAGCCTGTCCAGCAGCACAGATGTGGTTTGTTGTCACCAATACGGCACAGTTTGTGTCTGTAGAGGTAAATACTGCTAAATCTTCCACTCTAGTCTTTGAATTTGTCTGAGGATGTGTGTACCTTGCATGCAGCTCTCTAAAACTTAGATATCTGGTAACAAAGGAATTTTTAGCAGTATTTCTCTGTTAGAAAAGAAATAGATGTAGAAGGTAAAACTAGATTGATTTCCTAGCAGTCAAAAAAAAAAAAAAATCTACCAATGGGCATAGAGAGAAAATTAAACTTCTTTTATCATTGCTTTCCAGATTTTTATTTATGCATTTGATTTATCAGTTCTCTAATCAATTCATCGTTTCTTATATAAACAGATTATTCTTTTTTTTTTCTTTTTTTTTTAACACTGTCTTCTTCTGGAACTTTTCATTGTTGCAATCAAAGGGGACATATTCTAGAAGAAAATAGGAACAGGAATTCCTGTGAATTCAGTGTCAAATGATAAGCTTGACAAAAGAGTATTAATTAAAGAAAATCTTTTTAGGACAGGTAGGAAAAGTATGAAAGCAATATAATCTAGAAGTCATGGCAAAAATAATGATATTAAACAATGAAGGTCCCTTCAAATATTCTATAAACAATACTATCAGCCTATTTTCTAAAAGAAAGGAAAAGTATATATGCAAAATTCTTTCGCTTATTTCCAGGAACATGATTTTTCTTACCTTGTGGTTACAGCTTTCCCTAAGAAATTTCCAAGCATAAAAAGAATTTCCAAGCATAAACCAGCATAAGACTAGTGTTCTGACATTTTAACAGTACTATGAAATTTGTCTTAAAAGACCTTTTTTGCATTGTGACTTTAAAAAATGTCATTAGCAAAACTTACATTTTTATTTAAAATGCATTTTTCCTTAAATTCAAAAATGTAAGGGTGTATAACTGTGCATAATAATTTGTTTGTTATATGCAGTGAGTCCTGTTTCTTCATTTTACGTAAGTAGGATAGCTTCATAATTACAGTTGTTTAACCTGAGGATTCTTGAACTGTCTTTTGAAGGAGAATGGAAATATTGTGATATTTTTTCCTCAACTATTTTTCCTCCTGAACAGTCATGTTCAGCTTGAAGTAACATTGAGCTATATACAATTCATATTTGTGTAAGGAGGTCAAAGAATTTCACAAATCATAACGTTTAGTCATCTCTTGTCAAAGTACTTGGCCTGTTATACATTAAAGTGCTTGGCCTGGGATACATTATTATCAGATGATATTGGATAGAGTTATTGTTTCTTAACAAATATTTTCTGTTTTTTCATTGTTATCTTTTTTCCCTATAAGACACTATAAAATTGAGAAAAATGGAAGAAGATTATAGCTAGAATATGAGTAAAGATCTAAAGATAAATATAGGGACTTCTCTTTTTAATGACAAACGCATTCAAATATTACAAGAAACATCAGAAATTTGGGACTATGGAGTCCCAATTCTTTTGTTGTTGTTGAATGAGTGTGCCATCAGCTGATCTTAAAATTAGACTCAGCATACTTTATTCCAGAATTCATGGAAATAAAAGGACAGCTAGCAGGAGCCATGCATGCTTAGGGCCTCCTGGTAACATACAATTCATCTGTTAACTGAGCCTCATGTCCTTTGTATTGAGTTTTGTGCGACCATTTTTGATGATCTACCTCAGGAAACTTGTACTCTTTACAAAAGAATACTTTGGGAATACTGTGGTTAGACAATCAATCCATGCTGTTAATTGGTTAGTGGAACTTAATACACATTATTTTGTTTGCAACTGTAATGAATTTTCTATTGCCAATCCCTTTTGTGTCTTTCCTCTTATATGGCAGATTTGACTCAGTAACAGGACTAGCCAAAATGGTCTTTTAACAGAAACCCATTGTTTTGGACAAACATGATTTTAAGCAAGATGTGTCTGCAGAAAATGTTCATTTGGAAGAAGTTGTATCACTATTTCTTATGGTGGCTGTAGCTTTCTTGTTTCATAGACTCATGACATCTCTGTGGGCTAGGATCTTTGTGTGGTGTTTCTCTGGCACAATACCTTAATCAGGGATTATTTTGATATGGGAATGATGATGTTACATTCTTCTAATACATACATTCCTCCTCCCTCCCATAACAGTTTCTCAAGCGTATAATGGGAAAACAAGAAATGTTTTAGGTTCTATATAAAAGTAAGAAAACACTTAAATTTATTTTCTTTGCAAATCAACCCTCAAGGTAGTTTGCCCTGGGCTAGGTTAGCCCAGTGCAAAGTGTGGGCAGGAATAATGAAGCCTTCCAGATGCCTGAAACTTTTCTATTCCATGATACTTTGAGTTAAACGTATTGCAAGTAACATTCAGAAGGTCCCAGACTCAGTGAATCTGAAACATTACAGATTTTGCCAGCACTGTAATAATCAAAGCATTCCAGTGAAGGCCCAGGTGTCTATCACACCCATGCACAAGTTCCAGCAAACTTTTCTGTGTTGTTTGAGGTTTCCATTTCCTTATGAATCTCGGTATATCATGAGTCTCTAAGGCAGCCAGCAAGGATTCAGTTTGTGTAACAAATGATGAATGGGAAGTTTCTGCTTCCATGTTTTTTACTGTTCAAGACACATTTTACAACTGAATGACAGCTCCGGGATCACACTCTGTGCCTTGCACATCCAAATGAAAAATAAGACAATAAAAGGATTCAGCTCTGTATGTACCCTGCCACACATGGAAATATCTGTTCAAAAAGTAGCGATTACCATTTTGAGGGCCAAATGACAGGTACTGATATGCTAAGTGGGTGGAGAATGCCTGAAGGACCCTGCACCCAGACACTGTGAGGTAGCAACAGTCTTGTAATATTGAACAGCAATGGTGTTGTGATATTGTTGCTAGTGATTTATAAGCTGAGATTCTCATGAGCTATTCAGCAAAGTTCAAAAAAAAAAAGAAGCAATCTCTGTTCTCAGTGGCAGTGTTCTCAGTTTTTTTAGTTTCAGAGCATTGGTGATTCAGCACTAGCTGGTTAAAAGAGGTCTTCCAAGCTGCTTATTAGTAATGGGGCAGAAAAGGGAAAGAAAGGCTGGATTAGACCCTTGGACATTTATACAGCTTAAGAGAGTTCTTTATGTACATACAGAGTCTACATGAGCATGACAGAGCAACATGAATACAGAGTAATATGAATGACAAGGCTGTCTTGGCACCAGTAGAATACAGTAAGGAGTCATAATTAAATCCTAGTGAAAACTTAAAGCCTTACATATTGCTTTACAACTCTTACCTATCAAGGCTACGTTTGAAATGAACTGGGAAAATATCTTAAGTTACAAATCTTCCATTATTAGAGCTTTATTAAGAAGAGCTTTATCAGAAAGACTGATTCAAAATTATTAAAACATTTTGAATGAAACTGGCTAAAAGAATTTGTAATTCCATACTTTCAAAATGAACATATATTCATATGAAATGTTCTTATTTTCTGGCCCATACGCTGTCCTCCTTGATCTTTCACTGATTCTCCTTAGACTAGGTAGAAAAATTTTATCTGCAAGAGGGATTCCATGAAATATGTTTTCTATTACTCTATGTTCAAATTGCCACTTACAGAGCAGTAACAGGCATAGCATTTATTGAATAAATTCTGTTAGACCTTTCTAGGAGATCACACTCTGCAGCTCCCCTAAGCTTTGTACCAACACTGTTCCCTCTGAAAATATAAATCCAATATCAGTTCTTGTGGAGACCTTAAGCTTTTCTTAGGCAATAAAGTTTGTGATTTAACATAGCCCGTGTAGGACAACTTATTTGAGGAGGAATGATCATTGTAACTGAGGGAAGACAATTGTTAAGAAAGGAACTCAAGGGCCTTCTCAAAAAGGTCAGTCAGATATTTAGAAAGCAATGTAACACAACTGACAACAACCATTCCTTTGCCAAGAAGCGTAATCTGTACTAAAAGGGTATGATTTTATGTTCTGCTCTCCCATCATATGCTTCATGTTTGAAATGAAGGAGATGATTGATTGAAATGAACTCCAGCAGTAACTATGATGAAATTCATTCCTTGTTTGAAAGCCTGGGAGCAGGAAATGGTTTCAGAGGTGCAAAGTATAAGATGTTATTGAGTGTGACCCTGATAAGCATTAACTATTGCATGAGAACCACACAGATTCCTGCCTGAGCTCTTGCTGCCGTTCAGGAGTTTTTCTGTAACTAGAAATGGCCTTTGTCAAAATCATCCATGACCAGTATTTTAAGATGCTGCTTTCATTCTACTTCTCTGTTTGTCTACTGTAGAGAGTAGGTACTCCAATACTGAGTTCAATGCATGCTATATTTAAGTTATTCACATTTCTTTTGCAGACATATTTTGTTTTCTCTAAAAGATTAAAAAAAATACAGAAATTCAGGATTTGACTATACACCAAGTAATTTTAACAAACATGGACATCTTACAGTAAACACATTTGCATTTGTATGCTATTCTGTATATATATTTTTATATGGTTAGGATTCATTCTCATAAATGTTCCTCACATATAAACATAAATGATCATAATGATATGTTCCTATTATTTACACAAATGAAAGATCTTATCAAGTGCTGGAAATTTGGAACAACTTTATGGCTGAAATTAGATGAGCAACCAGTAACTATTTTCTAGGTTTATAAAAAACACATATTTCCAAGATGCCACATACTTAATGGCATCAATTAGCAGTTTCTATATGACAGTAGCATGTACACAAGATTTTATTGAAATATTAATCTTTTCCATCTCCAGGAATGGAGACAGGAATAACACTGTTTCCAAATTTTAGTCATTGGGAGAATTGTGAGTAAAAATATTTACTCTCGTATCCCAGATAATGGTTATCATATAAGTACCCATTAGTGAAAATATTAAACGTCAAAGATTAGCAATGAAAAAGAGATTATCTATCTAGTAAGATCCTGGGCACTTTATTACCCTGTTGAATTGATTTAGATGATAGATGAGGCTAGATTGTTTTCTCGTTACAAAGGTTGTAGACTTGCATGGTTAAATGTTCAGTTGTTCTAGTATATTGTCTCATTTCTACAATAGGTCTCCTTTCTTGCAACAGCACATAATGAAAAGATAAATGAAAAGATAAATTTATTAAATATAAAATAGGGAGTTCCTCCATGGAATGAAGTTATATGATGAGACTAGAGTGTTTTGTTCCAGTTGAGATGCATGAGATGATAGAAAAGAAAGATGTTTATCACCCATACATTTGCCGACCAAGTTGCTGTCAAGTATCCCTTGAGGATTTTCTCACTGCAAAAAAAATGCTTAGGAATAAGAGAAAAATAAACAGAAACTTGCCAGTGTAAGTATCAATTACTAAATTTCTTGCATTTCTAATGGTTAGAGTAGGGATGAGACAAACAGGTAAATGCTCATTCTTCAGAGTATTGAGCTCTAGAGCAGTGGCCATCATTGTTCTAGTCCCAATTCTGCTTCCTATCATTGTCTTGAAATTAGAAATGGAAAACAGAGAAAGAAATGAAGAAGCACGTCACTCTTTCAACTTCATTTACTTCACAGATTTCCCATTCAAATCACAGAGAAAGCTTTTTTTTTTTGATTAGCTTAGGCTTCTTATAAAGTGATACACTTCATAAATTAATGCCTCTTCCCATACAACATCTTAAGCTCTTTCATCCAAAAGGGATCCTAGGTTTCTGCTTCAGTATAAGAGAAACAAGCCCTTTAAGGGAATAAATCTGTTATTTGCTGATAGGAAATAAGGTAGAAAACTTTATTTTAAATAGATTCCTCTGCTGCCCCAAAGTCATGCACTTTTTCGTATCGTTGCTGCAGCTAGTGCTAAAATCTGAGTGGCTGTGCTGACCTCACCAGACTTCCTGCATTACACAATATGGCAGCAAGAAACCGGTTTCTGTGCTGGTGACGGGCCCTCTTGCAACTTGTAGCTTTATTGGATCAAAACATACAGCTTATTGGATCAAAATATATGTTTTGGGGGGCAAAGAAGCTGTATTTTCTGAGTCCACATTTTGTGTTCTGATTGCATCTCTGTTTTGGCAAACCTTAAGTAACTGGATTAAAAATAAAGAACATTCTGGGAAACATGGAATGAAAGCAGCAGCTTTACCTTATTCTGGGCTGAACTGGATGATTCTGACATTTCAGTACATTATCTTCATATTTCCCATCCTCTGTTTTGATAAAATATTTCTAGCCAAAACCTCAGTCTGAAAAATAACAAGAGTTTTTGCCCAAACTGTGAGGAGTTCAAATCTTGCTTAATACAGACCTCTTGTTTTAACTCTGTGACTGATAAAACTTTTGTCAAATTTCAAAGTAAGAGTGCATATTTCAAAGGAATTATCCAGGCACAGCAAATATCATGCATGCGACTTAGTAAATTCATGAGGAACAGATGTCATGTGCCATTAGAAATAATACTAGGCACTTATGTTTCAAATTATTTAAGCACGAGTGCAAAGAACAACCAAAGCATCAAAAAGAAAAATATTTTGCCTGTATTAGTCCAAACTGCATATTCACATAGCCATTTAAAATCAGACTAGGAAGTTTAATAATCTAGTTTTTGCAGTAGTTTGTACTTAAGAGGTCTGAGCCAGGATTAGAGAGTTCTACTGTGTTAGGCTATTTGCAACTATCTATTCAGAGATGTTCTCTACCTAGATTAATTTCTGTCTGAAAAACATATAGTGAAATAGTTATTCACATGAGTGGTTGCTTGCACAGATATATACAATGATTTGCCAATGGTGTGATTCTCTGATTCTTCAGAAGCAGCATCATAACAAGTCAGTATCTCAGAAACTATCTTCTAGATACTAGAGGAGGGAGGGAATGTCCTTGTCCATGCCCACTTTGATGCTGAAACTCCATTGTCCTGCTTTGTGAGATACTTGACTGGTGAGGCAACTTTGCTTCTTCATCTTTCCTTGGCGTAGCGGAGGTGAAAGTTCATTTCAGCTGTAACCAATAAAATTATAGTTTTGGAGGGCAGATGTCCATAGACTGATGCTCAGTTGACAAGGATGATGTGTTGTAGCTTGAGGTGGGCCAGGAATATGAGAGCCAAAACTCCAGGAGGTAAGAGACTCACTCCATTCATCAAAGACCTTAATTAACTGTGAAAAGGACACAAATTCAATAAGCATACATCTGATCATATCAAAATCAGAGTGCTCCTGTGCAATAGCATTCTTAGTTAAAAAATATCATTTTTAATTGAGTTGAAATCAATGAAGAAAAAGTTTATTTAGGAAAGCTATCCAGTATCAGAAATTTGAATTTTTTTTTAATTATACATTTTATCCTCCTAATATACATTCTCTGTGGAATGATCATCAATATGCCAAAAATGGAAAAGCAAAAAAAGAAAACAGTATATGTGAAAGTCATGCAGCTCTGATGTAAGACTTTCTCAAACTGATTGGAAAACACAGAGGTGTAAATCTATACCTTAAACATTGCAGCTGTAGTTACTGAAAAATGATTTTTACCACAACTTATAGTACAAATTATCATAACTCTAGGAGTACAAAGCATTTAAAAACACTGCTTAATTGGAGAGGAGTTCAGCTATTTGTCTTTTAGATTCATACCCAACTTTATCTACTACAAGTTGAAAATGAAAAATTAAAAGAGAATTATAAAATAATATTATAGTTGAGAGATATATAGGAAAAGTCGATCTAACAAACACAGTATATGTTAAGAATAACTCATAAAGTTCTGTTGTAGAGTTGTTGGGTTCATTTGTTGCTCATTGGTCTGCCTTTATTGAAATAAAAAAACTAATCTTTCACAAACTTACATGGGAGCAGTACTGGCACTTGTAAGGCCAATTTATATTAGGCTGAGAAATACACAGCCATTTCTTTATGTAGAAAGGCATATATTTATCTTTTTTTTTGTGAATGTTTCCATGAATTCTAAAATCACTTTAATTTGTATACTATTCGTTCATAAAGCATCAATAATTGTAATATGCGGTTACCAAGGTCCTGCTGCACCTTATATATGGTGCATATTTGGTTAATGATATCAGAGGCCAGCTGATATTTGTTTAGGCATATATGCCAATGTTTGCATCTACCAGAAGTGCCTGATGTGAATGAATGTTTTCAAGGGTAAGAAAGATCAGGAATGGCTTATGCCATAGAAGTTGTGACCTCCTTAAGGGGAACCTAATGTACATAGGGAAATTGAATAGAGAAAATGCAGATTCGGTTATGTGGACCTTGATTTTTGTGGCTTTGCCCCAGCTAAGGTGGTTATCATTCTTCATTTAGCTAATTCTAATTTGGTACTTTCAAAAACAGAGTTGGTTATGCATTGCTGGCTGAGATGAAAAACAAACAGATAATTTAAATTTTTGTCCTCATTAAGATTCAGACAAAATGTTTTAATGGTACAGTTTCCTGTGTAATTAAAATTTTAGTTGTCAGTCAACTCTTTTTAGAACCCTTCTGCAAAATTTACCAAGAGAATAAATGCAGGTAAAATAGTGCCTCCATATAATATTAACCTCAATATAAAATTAAAACTAGAGATAGATGATTATGTTTTTAATGCAATGTTCAATCTAAGCATTGACAGACAGAAAAGAACTTTCTTAAGACACTGAATAACAAAGAATATTTACCATAGACCCAGTTTTGGTGTGGTGCCACAACCACATTCAGTGGTTGTTACTAATCTTGCACTCTAATCCTTTAAAACTATACTCTTTATTTTATTATGTGCAAGAACTTTGAAAAGAACTTTCAAGCTGTGAAGTGAAATCATTATGATCTAATAATATATTAGTAATTTGACTTCACTCTGAATATAAATCAATCACAATACCGAGTAATCAAAACTATTCTAGAAAGAGGTTAAGAAGGTGCAACATTTCTTAAAAATGTTCTTCCATCACAGACCACATAATTTTTGTTTCTACTGATTTTTTAGATTATTTTGGAGTTGCATCTCCTAGACATAATTAGGAAACATATCTTTTTCTGTTTTATTTTTGAATTTGACTGATTTAATCTATAGCAGTCATTTTTCATTGGAAACACACTGCAAATTAGCAAGGAGAGAAAACAAAACAAAACAAAAAGCCTCATTCATTAATAAAAACTTCATTTGTCTATTATTCTCATTATACACTTCACGATAAACCTGAGAGCTATAATATGTGCACTATATCTTCATCTATACACTATATCTATCTGTCTTTAAACATGCACTCATTTTGATTTCATACATAATATTGCTCCTTTGGCATGTGAATATTTAGAGGTGACATTTTTATTTTCACATGTATTTGAATTTGATGGTTGTTTTAGAAAATCTTAGATTCTTTTAGAGCATATCTTTCTGCAATGAAAACAAAAGTATTATATTAATTTGTGCCATTCATCTTCAAATAGATGTTCAGGATTTTGTTAATTTATATTTTCAATTGGACATTATAGAAATTATTAAATTCTATCTGATTTTGGCCAAAGAAAAACCATTGTGTACCCCTGCTAGTTAGCAGAAGATATTCCTATAGGCAGTGTTAAAGGCCTTTGGCAATTGTAATTTAAAAAAAAAAAAACAAAAAAAACCAGCACCAATGTCAACTTCTGTTTTCTTCAATATCTGAATTTAATCATAATTATGGTCTCCAGTCTGTTCCTGTGCTCATCTGTAAAAACCTTTTACTTCCTTTTGAAAGATTTTCTGCTTAATAAGTGGAACAAAATGTCAAATTTATTCATTGAAAATTCATGTCCTAAACAGTAAAAAGACCATTTTCAAAGCTCTCTGTGTTTTCAAAGATATGCAGTAAGATTGTAGTTAATCACTTTTGATATGACATCTTTGCAAAGTCCATCATGGAGACATGCATTGTCATCAATATATGTAGACACAAATACTAACTATTAACTGAATGAATACAGCTGCCTTCAGCCAACTTACCAAACTTCTTTCTCATTTTCAAATCAGATTCATATGTGCATAAACACTTACAGCAAACGTGTCTATGTAGGCTAAGTTCTTCAGTAATGAAGTGTACAGTTGTAGTGCTTTGTATTTTATGTATCAACTTCTGTTGAATACCAGAACTTTGCAGTGTAATGGTAAATTCTGAGGCAAATGTGCTAGTTTTACAAGAACTTCTTCAACCTGAGCAAATTCCAAAAGCCAGTTGGGACTTCTTCATTGTGTTCATTACTGTGCAGAGATATACACATGTTATATATATATATGGAGAGAGAGAGAGAGAGAGAGAATCTTCTCTGAATCTGACAAGGGCAGCTGGAAAGACTCTTTAGAGAAAAATGCCAGGGGGATATAGAAAGAGGAATGCTGACAGACTTTACTAATAGATGTGAAAGAGATAACAACAGCATACCTACAGGTACTGTGCCAGATTATGTAAGCAGCAACTTGTGACAAATTGAGAGAGAGACAGAGAGGCATCTTCTGATGAGAAATTTGTTTCAGTCCATTCTGTGCTTCTAATCTCATACAAAAATTTCTGAGAACTAAAAAGAACTGCAAAGAAAAAAAAAAGGGAAATTTATGTTTTTTTTTTTCCATTTCCTGAATACTACATATGAACACCACAGCTTCTTCCTTGTAGCTTTCTCTCTATTAAAAGAGAAAGTGACTTGCTCTGAACCAGCTGGACCTCCTATCCCTGGCCATTACTTTACCACTTCCACTCACTGTTATAGATGCCTCTCCAAACTGGGCTGCCAGTGATGGATCTGCTATTTGTCAGCCACTTTCCAGTAATAGTCATCTTTTCAGTTTCTCACTCCTAATTTTCTTGGGAGGTTTCTCCATTTCCCTCTGGTTCCTCTAGCTCACAGTTCCTGTGCTCAAGCTGTTCCATTTAGGTTTTCTAGATTATCCTGGAGTGCTGAAAGCACAATGGAGTCCAGCTTCTGCTTATAACACATTCAAGAAAGGGAGTTCTCTAAAGATTATGTAGATTGCCATCTATTTAAGTGAAGAAGAAGGTCAATAAAATGGAAAAATGTTAAACTGCCTAGCAAAAAATAATCAGATGGAGAGCTGAATAAGATATGAATGTCAGGAAAATCTGATATAGTATATTTTAATAGGTAATCTTTCAGTGGAATATGAAATTGCTTGAGTACTTGTGCCTTTTGTAAATTATTCCTGAACTCTCTTTGCACTTGGCACAAAAGCCTGAAAGATTAAAATCAGGAAGTAAATTGGCAATTTTACCTAAGCTGATTTTGACACTTTACAATTAGAATTAAGAGAAGTCTTCAAAATGTTCCATGCAAACTGTCAAAAGCTTTTGATATTTCTGCTGTTCATTAAGTATTGAAATTAGAAGCATTATCATGGCATAATAAGTTATATTTAGTGCTTTTCCTAAAGGTACTCTGCTTTATAAGAAGTGGTCAAATTCTTTCCAGAAAGTAGATCGCTACTGGCATGTAAAATAGGTGCAGTCCCTTTTTTAAATGTTTTCAAAACAGACCAGAAATAATATCTTATCATATACACCTCTTTCCTATATATGAAGTCATCTTATTTTCAAAGGCCAGGAAAAAATTTAATAAGTGGTCTCTCTTGGTAATAAATAGCACGTGTACTTTTCTGCATGTACTCAGTATGTGAAAGGATTTTTCACCTCTCTTTTGATAAAACTTTACAAATGTCTGGAAGAAGATTTAAAACAGTAAATTAAGGTTTTTTTCACAAACATCTAAAAACTTTTTCATTCTTTGAATCTATGGGGATTCTAGATGGTGCTAATTTCAACATTGTACTATAAGTCATTATTTTTTCTCTAAAGTAGCAAATTCTGATTCCAAACACACAACTGCTGCATTTTAAGACACAACCTCAGTAACATTTAAAATTTTTCCTTAACAGTTGAAATTGAAAGACAAATAGGATGCTTCTACATGATAGGCATCATGGATATAATTTGAATTTATTTCTACAAAGGTTATTGTAGGAAATTTGTGAAAGAAAAATGCAAAGGCAAGCTTCTAAACTTTTCAGTTGGTGAATATTTCTTTCTACTGTTCACATGATTTCTGTGAGCACTGAGTTGGCTTTTTCCTAATTTGTATTGATTGCTTTCTTCTATTAGATATAGGAGTTATAATAATTGGTTCATTGCTCCCATTAAAATAATTTGTGGAGTTTTGTGAAGCTGCACTGGCAGGGTAGCTTTATGGTTCTGTTTCTTCCACTATCTTTATACAAGGAAGATTTTTTGGTGTACAAAATAGTAGATACAGAAATTAAATAGCGCAGGGATGATCAAACACTGAAGTTCTTTGTATTTTACTTGTTTACATACCTATCAGTGCTGGGGCTGAAAGCAGTTGATGTTGCTGTGTAAAACCTGGAATTAATAGTAAGTCAAAAGTAAAAGAATATACTGTATTCCAGTGTTCTCTCTAAAGTAGCTTTTTTATTTTCTCATTTGCAGTCTCATTTTTATTTGTCAATTGATTTTTAATTTGAAATAAAGTGTAGTTTTATGAGTGAATGTATGGGATGAAAGTATACATACAGTGTTGTATATTGTTAGTGTTTACACAAATGGAAATATATTACACTTTTAAGTTGCATACTGTATATTTGTTCTTCTATTTTTCTTTTCAATTTGTCTGGACCAGCATTTAGAATTCCTCCAGTGATCTACAGCCACCTCTTTGTGTGCTTTACACAGCTATCACTCTCATTTCTCTTGTATCCGTTGTTACATTATCATTTTCTAACCTAGATATCACTTTATACTTTAGTTATCAGCAGTGATGTCAGAAATACAGACCAAAACAGGTTTAATTACCAAGACAGTTTTTTTTTTTCCATTCTCAGTATCCAAATGTAAGTTCTTCAAATTCTAACCACAGAAGAAAAAAACATGGAGATTTTTTTAACAGCATATAGTTTGTCTTCTAAAAATTACAGAATATATCTTCCAAAGTTTTCTTTTCATTTGATTCAGTACTTTATTCATTGACTCTCTTGAATTCAGTGTCTTTGTTTGCAGATTTAAAGCAATATGATCAGCAATAGTAGTGCTGCTTTGAAAATAAATTTGAAACGAGTTCATGGGTGTCCTGTTGAATCGTGATCAAAATCAACGGTCTGCTGGGACGGAAGCCATGTTTTGACTGGAACCTCACGATGATGAACAAACATCGCTACTTGTATCTCAGTTTTGTGACAGAGGATGCTGAGAAGGCAGTTACTAAATGCCTTCTTTGCCTCTGTCTTTACTGCTAAGGCCACTCCCCATGAACTGCAGAGCTCAAGTGGAAGAGATATAAACAGGGTAGAGGAAGACCTTCCGCTAGTTGAGAAGGATTGGGTTAGGGATCACTTAGGCAAACTGACCACCCAAAAATCTATAGGCCCAGATGGGATGCACCCAAGGGTACTGATGGAATTGGCCAAGGTTATTGTTCAGCCTCTCTCCATCATCTTCGAGAGGTCTTGGAGAGCAGGGGAGGTGCCAGAGGACTGGAAGAGAGCCAACGTCACTCCAGTTTTCCAAAAGGGCAAGAGGGAGGATGCAATTACAGGCCGGTCAGCCTCACCTCTGTCCCTGGAAAGGTGATGGAGCAGTTCATCCTAGAGAGAATCTCCAGG